>APFE030895433.1:0-18916 GCA_000404065.3 Pinus taeda
CATGTGTAAAAGTTAAAAATAATTGGAGAATTCAACCATTTCAATGGACGTCTATGTCAAGGAATTTTGTGTAAATTTAATATTCTTTCGGATTTCTCCTTCACAAAGATCAAAAGTTAATTCCACAAATGTGTTAGTGAAACTAGTAGACTAGTCTCTTGTTTACATGTCAATGCATAATAGATCAAAATTAAAATGGATTTACATTAATTCTTAGTATAAGTGCATTTGCACACATGCCAATTCCTTGTTGAACATGATAAAAATTACACCTCAGTCATATTAAACATTTAAAAAATGATATATTCCATAGTATTAAGATATAAAAACAATTTTGAATGAAATTTAAATAAAAAAGAGTTGTTTCTAATTATTTTCTTATATTATTTAAATAAAGTTGAATATTTTATTTAAGATAATATAAATAATATCATTTTATAAATTAGAAAATATTTTTTCTACTATTTAATTTATTTTATATAAACTCCATGTGAACATAAGAGTTACACCTCTTTCATATTGATTTGTAAAAAATACATTTTGACCAATAACTATAAAATAATTTAATGATGACATATCAAATCAATAAAAAATGTTAATGACATTTTAATTATAAAGTATTTTAAAAAATTATTTAAATCCAAATAGCTATGGGTCTACATGTGTGAGATTGTGATCTTAAAGATTGAGACCTAGTCTGAGAGAAGAGATTCCCATAGTTTTGGATTTAGAGCTATACGGATTATCAAAGGTGGATGCAAAGTTTTTTCCTCTTCTCAATATGTAACTAGAGAAATTGTAAAGGGCATGGGAAATATATCTACAAAACATGGATAAATTAGCATGTTTTTTCTTTTTTCTACTTTGATGATATGTGACCTTTGACTTGTGCTTAGTAAAGTGGGGTCAGATGTGAACATAGGTAAAATCATATTTGTTTCAACCTTGTGTTGGCTGTTGAGAAAGCCACTATCAACTATTACATACATCATTATGCATGGTAAAGAACAAAATAAATCATTAGTTTATTTACAACATTTTTTTAGGTAGTTTGAAAACGCTAGTTGAATGGATAAGGTGGTTGAAGGTAGTTACATTACAACAATTTTTTAATTTAACTAATTTATCTTTTTTTTTGTAATTTGACTTATTCAAAATGTTAAACATTACATTACAATATGTCCACCATATAGGCCCGGGAGCGCTTCTTCGGGCATTTATTATTATTATTAAAATCCATTTTAACTCCAGATTTATCAAGTGTCGAGAGGAACCAAATCTCTCAATGCTTGATAGATTCGAAGTTAAGATGGATCTAGGTTGGTTTTAGTTGAGTGCAGTCAAGGAAAATCTATCAAATATGTTTGAGATTTATCTAGTCATTTTAATTTATAATTTTCTTAGTTACCTCAGTTTGTTGACATGATAAATATTGTTAATAACTTTAATGATGAAAAATGATTAAATAAAAGAATTGAATGCAAAGTGACAATGTAATAGTGTTTAATGATAGAAAATATGAATAATAAGAATGTATTCAATTAAAAATAGTCTTCATTGTGATCAATCTCAAAATGTTTTCCTGTAGTATTTGTATTGTCATCCTTGTTAGTTTTTTCACCTTTATATATCAATTATATGAAAATGACACTTGAAATTGTAAAACATTTAAATCTTTAGCTTGAGCTATTGTAGTAAACATCATACATTATCTATCTTGCTCTCCAATATTAATAGGTTGAATTACTATAACAAAAAAATCAATGTACATTGTCAATAATTTTTTGTGCGTACACTAAAATCAATGCACACTATTATTCCAATCACTTTAAAATTAATGTACCATGATGCATCCAATTACATCAATTCAAAAATCAAAATATATACTGAAATCAATGCGTCTAATGCAATCAATCAAATAAGATTAGAAAACAACATCTACACTAAAATCAATGCATCTAATGCAAGTAATCAAATAGGATTAGAAATTAACATCTAATCTTAAATCAATGCATCTAGTGCAAGTAACCAAATAGGATTATAAGCCCACATCTACATCGAAACCAATGCATCTAGTGCAAGCTATCAAATAGGATTAGAAATCATCTACGTTGAAACCAATGCATTTAGTGCAAGCAATCAAATAGGATTAGAAATCATCTACATTGCAATCAATGCATCTAGTGCAAACAATAAAATATAACTAGAAATAAACGTCTACATTGAAATTAATGCAGCTAGTGCAAGTAATCAAATAGGATTAGAAATTTCCATCTACGCTGAAATAAATGCAGTTAGTGCAAGAAATCAAATAGGATTAGAAATCATCTATATTGAAATCAATGCATCTAGTACATGCAATCAAATATCATTAGAAATCAACATCTACACTAAAAGCAATGTAGCTAGTGCAAGCAATCAAATAGGATTACAAATCAACATCTACATGTAAAACAATGGATCTAGTGCAAGAAATATTCTTCCCTCTCTCCCCCCTTCATATATATCTATATCTCCATCCATATCTCCTTCTTTGTCTCTCTATCTCACCCCCCCAAACTCACACACTCTCTCAATCCATATCTATCAATCTCTTTATCCCTCCCTCCCTGTCTCCAGCTCCCTCTTCTTCCCTCTCTTCTTCTTCCATATATATCTCTATCCCCTGTTCTCCAAAATCACCCCCAAAACATACGCTCTCTTTCTCCAATCCATCTATCTATCTATCACTCCCTCCTCCTCTCTCTCTCTCTCCCTCTCCCCTACTTCTATCTCTCTTCTCTCCTGCTATCCTCTCTTCCTCTCTCTCCATCATCCATATCACTTGCTGTCTCTCTCCACCTTTCTCTTTCTATGTTTTTTTCTCTCTCTCCCCCTCAATCTCCATCTCTCTTTCCCTACCTCTCTCCACTCTCTCACATCTACTCTCTCTGCCTTCCTCTCTCTCCCTTTCTCTCCCACCTCTCTCTCTCTCTCTCTCTTCACCCTCCAACTCTGTTACTATATACCACTCTCTCCTTATATCCCCCTTATGTCCATCACTCCATCTTTGTCTCATTATCTCACCCCAAAACATACACACTCTTTCTCCACATCTCCCTTGTCACTCCCTCTCTCTCTCCACTAGTCACTCTCTATGACCTTCTTCTTCCCTCCCTCTCTCCCCATCAACTCCATATGTCTATCGCTCCCTCTCTCCTCCTCTCTTTCATGCTTCCTCTCCCTCACTTTCTCTTCTACCTCCCTCTCTATTCCCGCATCACTCACTCTCTCTCTCTCTCTCTCTCTCTCCCCCCTCCAATCCTTTCTCTTTCCTTATCACTCTCTTCCTCTCTCTCAAGTCTGATCTCTCATCTTTCCTCTATCTCCCTCTCTCTTTTCCATCCAATCCTCTCTCTCTCTAGCCTCCAATCCTCTCTCTTCCCCCATCACTCTCTCTCTCTCTCTCTCTGCAACTGTGTTAATATATACCTCCCTTTATCTTTCTCTCCCCCCATGTCTCCATCTCTGCTTATTTGTCTCTTTATCTCACCCCGAAACATACACACTCTCCCTCCATCTCTTCCTTGTCACTCCCTCTCTCTCCGCTTCTTACTATCTATGTATTTCTTCTTCCCTACCTATCTCCCCCTCCAACTACATCTACTTATACCTCCCTCTCTCCTCTCTCTCAAGTCCTCTCTCTCATCCTTCCTCTCTCCCCCTTTCTCTCCTACCTACCTCTCTATTCCTCCGTATATCTCTTTTTCTCCCTCTCTCTCTCCCCCCATCCTCCACTGTTTCCCTCTTTCTGTCATTCTCCCCCCCCTTCTTTCCTGCTCTCTCTCCACCTCCATCTTTATGTCTCCCTCTCCCTCTCTACCATTATCTACCTCTCTCATCCTTCCTCATCTCTTCTCTCTTCATTTGTCCATCCCCTTTTCCTTCGTTATCTCCATTCTCTCCATTGTCACCCCATCTCTCATTCTTATCACCGTCTTTGTTTCCCTCCCCATATATATATTATATATTAAGGATTATATTAATCATTTAATAACAAATTAATAATTGATTAATCCAAATTTATTAAATTTATTAATATTATATAATTATTAATGATATTAAATTAATATATATAATATAATTAATAATAATATTCTTTAATATTTATAGGGTTAATAATGTTTTTTGCATGGAGTATAATAATTTGTTAATGGTGTATGGCCCATAGGATTGGTATTTTAGATGTTGATTTTAATCTAATGATATTTTTTATTTATTTACCATAACTCTTTATACCTCTTTTATATTTATTTATTTACCATACCTCTTTTATAAATATTGTATTTGGCCCATGGTATTTTGCCCATAGGATTCACTTAAATAAAACCCAAATATAAAGAGGTTTATGGAGTAAATATAAAAATAAGTTTTATTTATTTACGATACCTCTAGTTTATTTATATTTATGTTTATTTAAATAGAGCGACATTAAATAAAAAATGTTAAATATTAAACATTACATGTTAAATGTCTACATTTTTACATGAGATCTATCCCCATACTTGGTTGTGGAATGCCTCTGGACACAATTGTTATTGCTATTTTTAAGTTTTTACGTGAAATCTACCCCCATATTGGGTTGTGAAGTGCCCCTTGATGCAATTATTATTACTACATTGTGATGTGCTCTCCAACCCAAGTATGGTAGATATGTTGCAATGTTTAACATTTTGACTTAGTCATAATTAATAATCAAACTAGCATAGATCCGTCTTAACTATGGATCTACCAAGTATGGAGAGTGATCCAATCTCTTTTCACTCTAAATTAGGTTTGCATCTCAAGGGATTTGATCCAATCTCTTTTCACTCTAAAATAGGTTTGCATCTCAAGGGATGTGATCACTCTTAGTGATTGGTAGATCAGAGATAAGATGGATCTCATATACAAGTTAAGCATATATACATGTAAAAAAACAAGTGAGAACTTAGGCTCATCTTCACTTCATATCTATCAAGAGGATCAAAATTTTCAAAGTGGAAACCTATTTTTTAAGTAACTTGAGAAAATATTTCTACCATGAGAGATTTGATCCCTCGACACTTGATAGGTTCAATGTTAATATAGATCTAATATTGATTCAAAGTTAAGATGATTCTAAGGCTTGCTTAAATATTAATAATAATAATTATATATTTTTTTATTTTATTTTATTTATGTCATTTGAACAAAGTAAATGTTTAGATAAATTCACTCGTCTTCCAATACTGTGTTGGAGGAATACATTAGTAGGTAACAAAATGGTACACATTTCCTTTTATAATAAACAAATTAAAAAATAACAAGATTCGAATACTTTCAAAGAAAAATCAACCATTTTGTGTTAAATGTACTTGTCAACATAATGTAACAAATTACTCATTTAATTAAAACTATATATAACAAAGATTAACTAATATCAATAAAAAAATGTTATTAAGTCTAATATTCCATTTTCTTTTTTAAATTTAAAAAATAAAATATTAAAATATATTATAATGATATCACATCTTAATTATTTTTAAAAATGATTAAAAAAAACAAAATATAAATTTAAATACTTGCAATGAAATCAAATTTATGATATCTTAAATGAATGTTTTAAGTTTTGCTCGCCTTGAATACACTTAATTATTAATATGATGTAACAAGTTACTCATAATTATTACTATGATGTAACAATTTAGTCATATAATTAAAACTATGTATCTTGTAGGTGTAGTTTAACTTAACGAAATGACTTCATTTTCTTTTTTTGACCATTTTTCACGTTAATTTTAATCAAAATATGGGGAGATTTTTATAAACTTGAGTTTTGAGTTTAAGTTATTTAATTTGTAGGATTTAAGTGCTGCTTTCAAAAATGTATTTTAAACAACAAAAAATCACAATCTTGCTTGAGATTCTATTTTCCAATTTCGCTGAACCATTTAGTCTATAAGTTAGATTAAGCTTTCACATAATTAAAATACAAATATGTTATTAATATTGTCAATTAAAAACAATAAATAAAATATTAATAATAATGTTATTAATCTAATCTTAATATTACATCTATGTAAATTGTAAGAATAAGTAAAATAATGAAATCCAAACAAATAAGACCTTTAACATGGAACCGTTTAAGAAATAGACATGTATTGTATAGACTTTGTCCTATGCCTTATATTTCCATAATCTAATTCCTCATTGTTATGGGGATTTTTTAAATAACATTGTTTATATTGACGAGAGTGTTTCCATGATAATATATATGCCCATACTATTCTAACTAATTATTTCAATAAATCAATTAAAATCAATCAACATGGTTGGATTTTTATAGAACAACCTGTCACTATCTATTCTAAGCCCATGAGAATTTTTGTGACTATTTTAATTAAGTGAATGTTCCATGCTTTTTTAATATAGTAACTCTATATTATACTACCCTATGTTCTCATGTTGATTATTCTCCTATCAATTATTTTTTGCATAATTACTTTTTATAAGAGGTTGATAATAAGTGGTAATGCCACATATTACACTTGTTTTTATTAAAAAAATGGTCAATATGTGGTTATATAAATTAAATGGTTATAATGATGAGAGGTCCCGGAATACTATGTAATATTAGGTGTCACCCATCTTCAAGAACAAAAAGCTTCCAATATTGATAGGAAGAGTACTACACCACATATAAATAGGGATAGGAGGTGACCATTACAAAATGTAATTTAATTTATTGTAATAATAATTTTATAATTATTTTTAAATGTGGAAAGAAAAAACCCTTGAAAATAAGAATGAGAATGTTAAGGTTAATAATTATAAGCTAAAGAGGGAAAATGGAAACGTGAACTTAAGTTTAATAGAACACCCTGTCACTATCTATTCTAAGCCCATGAGCATTAAATGATTAAAAACAAAAACATTAAATTTAAATTTAAATACCTGCAATGAAATCAACTTTATGATATCTAATAAAAGTTTTAAGTTTCACTTGCCTTGAATATACTTAATTATTAGTATGATGTAACAAGTTACTCATAATTATTAGTATGATGTAACAACTTATTCGTATAATTAAAACTATGTATATTATAGTTGTAGTCTAACTTAACGAAATGACCTTTTTTCAAAGCATTTTTTTGGTTAATTTTAATCAAAATTTGACAGAGATTTTTATGAAGTTGAGTTTAAGTTGTTGAATTTATAGGATTCAAGTGCCTAGTGAAAATACCATTTAATCTATAAGTTAGACATGCCTTCACATAATTACAATATAATAATGTTATCAATATTGTCAATTACAAGCAATAAATAAAATATTATTAATAATGTTATTAATCTAAGCTTAATATTCCATCTATGTAAATTGTAAGAATAAGTAAAATATTGAAATCCAAACAAATTAGACCTTTAGCATGGAACAGTTTAAGACATACACATGTATTGTATAGACTTTGTTCTATATTGACATAATCTAAATCCTCATTTTTATGAGGGTTTTTCAAATAACATTGTTTATATTGATGAGAGTATGTTTTCATGATAATGTATATGCCCATATTATTCTAATTAATTATTTCAATAAATCAATTAAAATCACCCAATCAACATGGCTGGATTTTTATAGAACGTCCTATCGCTATCTATTCTAAGCCCGTGAGCATTTTGGTGACCATTTTAATTAATTTAATGTACCACACTTCTTTAATATAGTAACTCTATATTATACTACCATGTAATTGTTCCCATGCTGATTATTCTGCTATCAAGTACTTTTTGCATAAGAGCTTGAGACTAAGACAAAACCACATATTACACATGTTTTTATTAAAAAATATGGTCAACATGTAGTTATATATATTAAATGGTTATAATGATGAAAGTTTTTGGAATAATATGTAATATTATTGAGGTGTCATGCATCTTTAAAAACGAAAAGCTTGGAATGATGATAAGAAGAGTGCTACACCAAGCATAAATAGAGATAGGAGATGACCCTTACAAAATGTGATTTTCATTATTGTAATAATAATTTAATAATTATTTTTAAATGTGGAAAGAAATAACAGCTGAAAATAAGAATGAGAATGTTAAGGTTAATAATTATAAGGTAAAGAGGGAAAATGGAAAAGTGAGCTTAAGGAATGAGAATGATAAGATTAATAATTATAAGCTAAAGAGGGAAAATGGAAAAGTGAGCTTAAGTTTAATAAAAAATCCTCTCACTATCTATTCTAAGCCCATGAGCATTAAATAATTAAAAAAAAAAAAAACAAAATTTAAATTTAGATACTTGCAATGAAATCAAATTTATGATATCTTAATAAAAGTTTTAATTTTCACTTGCCTTGAGTATACTTATTTATTAATATGATGAAAGAAGTTACTCATGATTATTACTATGATGTAACAAGTTACTAGTATAATTAAAACTATGTATATTATAGGTGTAGTCTAACTTAACGAAATGACCCTTTCTTTTTAAGACAATTTTTGTGGTTAATTTTAATCAAAATATGGTAGAGATTTTTACAGGCTTGAGTTTAAGTTGTTTAATCTATAATATTCAAGTGGCCCAGGGGTTTTCAGGGTGCTCAATCCATTTATGCATTCAAAAATGTATTTTCAACAACAAAATAATCTAATACTCTAAGTTAGGCTAAGCCTTGACATAATTACAGCATAATAATGTTATTAATCTTGTCAATTACAAGCGATAAATAAAATATTATTAATACTAGTATTAATCTAAGCTTAGTATTCCATCTATGCAAATTGTAAAAATAAGTAAAATATTGAAATCCAAACAAATTAGACCTTTAGCATGGAACCATTGTATTCTATAGACTTTGTCCTATGTCTTATATTGACATAATCTACTTCCTCATTATTATGAGGGTTTTTCAAATAAAATTATTTATATTGATGAGAGTGTGTTTCCATGATAATGTATATGCCCATGTTATTCCAATTAATTACCTCAATAAATAAATTCAAATCACCTGAATAACCATGGATGGATTTCTATAGAACACCCTGTCACTATCTATTTTGAGTCCATGAGCATATTGGTGACCATTTTAATTAATTGAATGTTCCACACCTTTTTAATATAATGAATCTATATTATACTATGCTATAATTGTTCTCATGCTGATTATTCTGCTGTCAATTACTTCTTGCATGAGAGGTTGATACTAAGTGGTAATGACACACATTACACTTGTTTTTATTAAAAAAATGGTCAACATCTGGTTATATAAATTAAATTGTTATAATGGTGAGAGTTTTTGGAATACTATGTAATATTACTGAGATGTCACCCATATTCAAGAACAAAAATATTCAAATGATGATAGGAAGAGTGTTACACCAGGTATAAATAGAGATAGGACATGACCATTACAAAATGTGGATTAAAAGATTGTAATAATAATTTAATCATTATTTTTAAATGTGCAAAGAAATAACACTTGAAAATAAGAATGAAAATATTAAGGTTAATAATTATAAGTTAAAGAGTGAAAATCGAAAAATGAGTTTAAGTTTAATATAACACCCTGTCATTATCTATTTTAAGCCCATAAGCATTTTGGTGACCATTTTATTTAATTGAAAGTTCCACACTTTTTTAATATAGTAACTCTATATTATACTACCCTATAGTTGTTCTCATACTCATTATTCTGCTATTAATTAATTTTTGCATAAGAGGTTAATACTAAGGAATGGTCAATATGTGGTTATATAAATTAAATGGTTATAATTATGAGAGTTTTTGGAATACTATGTAATATTAATGAGGTCTTACCCATCTTCAAGAACAAAAAGCTTCAAATGATGATAGAAAGAGTGCTACACCACCTATAAATAGAAATAGGATATAGCCATTACAAAATGTGATTTAAATTATTGTAATAATAATTTAATAATTATTTTTAAATGTGGAAAGAAATAACGATTGAAAATAAGAATGTGAATGTTAAGGTTAATAATTATAAGCTAAATAGGGAAAATGGAAAAGTGAGCTTAAGTTTAATTAAATAATTAACTAAAGAAGGAAAAGTATTATTAAGATGCACTAAAATAAGTGAATTAAAGAGGATTAACTAGGAAGAAAAATACCTCGCTATTTTTTTTGTTTGTAAATTTTATTAATTATTCTCACTTTTAAAGTTAATTAATTAATTGAATTTACTCTCTGGTTTTCATTTTTCTTTCTTTAGCTTAGAATTTGTACAGAGGATACTTAGGTTATTGCTAATATTGATCACTTCAATCATCATAGGTTTAGGTAGGTCATTGAGATTGAAAAAAAGGTATAACACCCTAATCTCCCTTTATTTCTAGGTTTCCTTTTTTATTTTTCTCTCTTTTTTCTTCGTTGTTTTCTTTTCTTTTGGTCGTTGTTAATTTCGTGTCTCTTTCTTACTTAGCCCTATTATTTTTGGTGTTAGGAAACTAATTAGTCTTTTTCTTTTCTCCTTTTTATTGGTTCCTTATTTTATTTTTTTTGTAAACTTAGGTAGGTCCTCCTTTTCTAATTATATAAAAACAAGCCGAATCCACATATTGTCAATAGGTGGCCTCAACAGTGGGAAACCAAGTTTGTTGGCCACCTATGCATATTATACGCCATCCAAAATTGGTAAGTCAAAAGTATTTATACCCTGGCTATATATACAAAACTATTTAAAAACCAGTGTTTATCCATAGTTCCCATAAACAGGCATATAGAAGAAAGACGAGACACTAAAAAACAACGACCTGAGATCATATGCTCAGTCTATTCCTTGGGTTCATCCTGGTCTAGCTCAACGACTGTTGGATCTTTTGCTGAGCCTTCGTTTGCTAGTGTCATCTCCGCGATATAGGGGATGTGTCTCTGTATATGATCCAGGCGCATATCTTGTTTACAATGCTGGAATTGTATGGTCTACAGGTCACGTTTGTAGTCAGGCATATCTCTGATTATTAGTGCCATCCCCATGGAAACTTGCTCCACCACCATACCCACCAACCTCTTCATGAGTCAGTACAAATGAAGAGTCTGTTTATATTAAGACATTCGGCCTCTCGTATTGCCAAGATAAGGAATGAGGTCTCTCCATTCTTCCATCTCTTGCTCCGAGTCCTCTTCATTAACCCTGACTTCGATCTCATCAATATTTTTTCTGATGCTAGCATTCGTGTCTTTCATGTAAGCTCTAGCCGCTTCCTTCACAGTCTCATCCATGGGACGTCGCCCCAACCTTTTTCCTAAGGTGTCATTGTCCTAAGAGCACGGACCACTATTTGTCTTGCCCCTTCGACCGTGACCTCTAGCTGCCCGTGCCATGTCTTCACTCCCTACTATCTGTTCATAGTATGCACAGAACTGAGTCAGGATAAAATCATCATTTTCCATCCAAATTCCCATAATTTTTGGTGTTTTCTCACTTCTTGCACTATTTCACTTGTGACTGCACTCCTTTGTTCCTAAGTATCCCAATGGGCCACAGGTGGTCTGCCCCTTCTCTCTACTCCCCCTCCCCTGATTTTCACTCAGGTTTCTGGGAGATTTCTCTCTGTCAGTTCCTCATTTTCCCCTTTTTGTTTCTAGCTAGCTATCCCCTTCTCGAAGCTTCCCCGATATGCTGAACCTGTGGTTCTACCTATTAAAATTCTCTCCCTTCCTCCCTTGTGGGTTGGCACCACTCCCTTTCTCATCTGTGTTCCCCTCCTGGGAGGACTTCTCCCTTTTTCTCAGATTCTTACCCGATTTCCCCTCCCAGGCTCACTCCTTTCTACTGCTCAGGCTTCCCTCCCCTATCTAGACTCCTTGTCTCATTAAATTTCCCAGACTATCCAACATCCTGACCTCACTGACACTCTCCATTTTAACCTTTATAACCATGGTTCTAAACTTAGTAGGCCCCTTCCTATCAGTATCTATACCCCTTCTCTTTTCCTTCCTTAGAGCTGAGCTACCGAGCCCTTCTCTCCCCTGGTTCCTAAGTTGTTTATGCAATAGAACCTCCTTACAAGATCTTTCCTTTCCCCCCCTGACTCATGTTTCTAACCCCATATGACATACTACAATTTTCTATTCAAATTACAGAGCAGAGATAGTAGACATACCCGGTATTTCACTTCCTATGTGCTGGATGTTTGTCTGGCTTCCTTGCCGCACTTCTTCCTCTTTTCTCTCTCACTCTGACCATCCTTCCTTCCTTATTCCCTCTTTCATACCACCTCACATCCCCCTGCTGTCCCATCCTTCCTTCACCACCGTCCTCACCACCTCTCCTTGTCCTGGCATTCCTCACGCCACTTCTCTCGTCTGCTCGGCAGTACCTCTCCACATTCTGCCTTACACTCATGCAAGCTGCGGTAAGAATTCCTCGCTGCACCCATTTTCTGACATCGCCATTATGGCTCCTTACTCACTCCATCACCCCCATCGGGGGCCTGTTATAATAATTGTAATTTTGATTATTGATCTTCCTCATCTTTGGTTAATATTTCATTTAGCAGGTTCATTCTGGTATCCCTTGGCTAAATAGGCCAAGTTCTTTCCATGTGTCTCATTTGTGGGTTACTTCCCCAATTGGCTAAGAAATTGGTCGCTTTATTTCCTTCTTGTTTAATGTGTTTAATTATTATGTAATCAAGTCATTTCATGATTTCACCCATCTCTTGTATGAGGCTTCTTGTTCTCCAGTTGTGGCAAATCCTATCCCATGTCATTCCATTATAAAGTTTCCTCATCATGTTTATTACCATTAATGAATCCCCTTCCACTTCCAGTTGCTTGTACCTGAGCCTGACAGCTATTTTCATCCCTTGTCTTACTGCCATGTGTTCTACTTCATTATTGCTCATCATGCCTCCATAAGCCACGTACAACAAACGAGCCCTGCCTTGGCTGTCTCTAAAGATGCCACCTATTCCTGCATTACCTGGGTTGCCTTTGGAGGCTCCATCAAATTTTAATTCATGAAGCCCTCTACTAGTCTATTACACTACTCGGGTGATACCCCACTTATTCTCGTTGCTTTCCATGCATTCGCTCCGACCATCTCCTTTGCTAGGTTAAGTTTTCTTAAGATACTTGTTTCTTGTGGCAGGGTCTCCCATTCTTCTTTCTTCCATTCTTCTGCTAGTGTAGCTTCTCTTATATGTTCAATTACTCCTCTCCATACCTTCTCTAGTGTAAATTCTTTATTCTTGAAGATCATTCTATTCCTCTCCTTCCATATCATCCAGAGATTGAAACCTATAGCTAGCCACCATGCTCTATTTAGGACCAGACTGATAAAGTGGCTCCGTCCCCATTATTGAACCATCTCTTTTATGCTTTGTGGATTCCTGTTTGTCCTTCTAAAGAAATATAGATAGCTTCCCACTGACATTGTGAAAACTGGCATGAGTTCAGTAGGTGTTATATATTTTCGTTTTCCTGCTTGCACAGGCCATAGCGGGTTGGTCCCTCCATCCCTCTTCTCTGTAATTGATCCCATGTCAAAATTTTGTGTTTGCATGTTAGCCATAGGAAGTGAGCCACATTCGTCCATTTCCATAAGTGCTAGTTCCCTTCCTCTTCCCTTTTGGCCTTTAGATCATATGCCTCCTTTACCGTGAAAGTTCCTTTCATTGCATGGCCCCATCTCAAAATATCTAGTCCTGCTCTAATTGGATTTTTTCTCATTTCCATTTCTTTCATATAGAGTTTTCTCTATTCTTCTTCTATGTTTTGTCCCCATTCTTCTGGGTTTTTCCAAACTCCAATTTTCCTCATTGTTTTCATTTTTCCAGAAATCATCCACTCTATTTAATCCTGCATCTTTTGAATACTAAAGAATACTTCTAAGTTCCTGCTTTCCATTTAATTTTTCACGTTGTTGCCAAGCTTCATCCCAAAGCTTTGCTGGTTCACCATTTCTTATTTCCCACAAGTGATTACATCCCTGTTCTCGCTGGCCAACTTCCAAATGTTGGATCCTTGTGGTTTTTCTATATGTCTTAATATATCCTCCATTCTTCTTGGCATGTTACACTTCTTTGTCCATATTCATTTCTATAGGTCCCCTCCTCCAGTCATCCACCTCCACCAAAGCTTGGCCCCCATAATTTGGTTGGTGAGTTATGGGTCCTTCAATCCTAGGCCCCCTTCCTCCTTTTTTCTAATCATCCCTTGCCATGACATCAACACCCATTTTTTTCTGCTGTTGAGAGCCTCCCCTGATGAATTTATTCAATATTTCCACCATTCTGGGCCATTCTCCTTTTGATGCTGCCATCCTCGATAATTTGTAAATTGGTATGGATTGCAGGACTGCTTTTACCAATACCGCTCTTCCTGCTAGGTTTAGTGATCTGAACGGCTAGTTGGCTATCCTACCTTGGATGTTCTGTATAGTTTGCTACGAATTTACCATTTTTAAGGAGTTAATTACCAGAGGTATATCTAGATACTTGGTTGGTAGCTCCCCTTTTCTGAAACCCAACATACTTGAAAGATAAGATTTGACATTACCAGTTGTTTTAAAGAAGTAGTCACATTATTTCTCTTTGTTAATTTGGGTACCCGAGGATTCCATGAAGAGATCCAGGATTTCCTTCATTCTTTTAACTTCCCTAAGAGATACATTACAGAATAACATAATGTCATCCACGAACTGCTGGTGGGTTATCGAGAGCTCATTCCTCCATACCCTTATCCCTTTAATTCTATCCTCCTGTACTTCCTTTTTGATATACCTTCCTAGACCTTCTGCTTCTATAATGAATAAGAAGGGTGATAGGGGATCCCCCTTTCTTAGCCCTCTGGTGGCATTGAAGGTGGATGATGGGGTTCCATTTAGGAGGATTGAGAAGACCGGGGTAGATATCATTGCAATAATCCAGTCTAGCCACCTTCTGTAGAACTCAAAAGCTTCCATTACTTTCCTTAGGTACTCCGAGTTTAATCTATCATAGGCTTTGGATAGATCTAATTTAATCATCATTCCTACCATATTTTTAGATTTTGATGAGTGCACCACTTCCTGGGATACTATCAGACCATCTAGAATCTGTCTGCCTTCTACAAAACCTGTTTGTTCAAGGAATATAATACTTGGAAGAAACGGTTTTAGTCGCTTAGCTATTAATGTAGAGATAATTTTATAGATGACATTACACAGGGAAATAGGTTTAAATCCCCGCGGTTCATCAGACTTGGAGAATCTAGGTATGAGAGAAAGAAGGGTAGTGTTTAGGCTTGGACATACCTTTTGGCTCCTTCTGGATTCTTCCACCACCGCTACAATGTCATTGCCTATAAAGTTTCAAGCTGCTTGGTAGAATTCCACTGTAAATCAATTTGGTCCCTGGGCCTTATTTTTCTTCAGTCCTTGCACCACTTCATCGACCTCCTCTATTGTGACTGCTCTCATTAACACAAGGTTTTTCTGTCTAGTGATTAACTTGGGGATCTCATTGCATATTCTGCGCATTGCCTCTTGTCTTTCCTCTTGAGATTCCATTAAAAGATCTTTGAAATGCCTCACCAAGGTTTCCTCCATTTCCTCATGCTGGGTTTGTCGTTCACCTTCTTCATTTTTTCAGGGAAAGATTTTGTTTCTCTGCCTATGCTGTA
Organism: Pinus taeda; assembly: GCA_000404065.3. NCBI lineage: Eukaryota > Viridiplantae > Streptophyta > Pinopsida > Pinales > Pinaceae > Pinus > Pinus taeda. Next base: position 15,635 of record APFE030895433.1, read on the forward strand.
TCATCGCTTTGTGGAAAAATTTAGTGTTCCTCTCTCCCTCTCTCAACCAGTTCACTCTTGACTTTTGTCGCCATAATATTTCTTCGTGCTTCCTACATTCCTCTATTTGGCTAACCAATCTACCCTTTTCTGCTGCTAATTCGGCACTTCTCCCTTCCCTTATAATTTCTTGTTGGATTTCCTTCATCATTTGATTCAACTGCTGTTGATCCTTCATTATGTTCCCAAATTCCTGTTGGTTCCGTTCCTTTATTTTTTGTTTTATTTCCTTTAGCTTGCGTTAGAACATTTTCATTCTATTCCTGCCCCTTTGTTCACTCCGTTTCCACCATTCCTCTACCTTGTTTATGAACTTCATATCTCTAAGCCAGAATGCTTCAAATCAGAATGGTTGTTTTTAGGGCTAGATTTGAGTTCAATCTCCAATCTCATGGCCAATGGTTTGATCCCATCCCAGGTAGTATCGTCGCTTCCACAAAAATGTCTCTCCTTACTATCTCTTTAGATATTAGGAATCTATCTAATCTTGAGGCAATTTGATGTCTACCCCCTCTTCTATTATTCTAGGTATGAGTTCCATTAGTAGTTGTGATATCCACTAACCTCTGATCATTTATGGTATCCCCAAACAATTCCATGTCTCCATCCACCCTGCACACTCCTCTTTTTTCATTTAGGGATTTAATCATATTGAAGTCCCCTCCTATTATCCATGGAATATTTTGATACAAGCCTCTCACTTTTGTCATGTTTCTTGTGAAAATTTTCCTTTCTCCTAGGATACGGGAGGATAGACCCCTGAGAGAAGGACCCATTCTTTGGATCCAATGTTTATAAAATTTCTAGAGAATATTCTTGGCATACTTTTCCAATCCTCAAATCAAACATCTTCTGCGTTCCAGAGTATGGTCAATCCTCCTGCACTTCCAATGGCATCTTGTGCTATTACCTCATACCTTGTCCTAGTTTTTCCCATGATCTCCTTCAGCTTTATTTCGTTGATCTTGGTTTCTTGTAGTAGCATAACACTGGGCTTATCTTTCCTCAATCTTTCTTTGAGGTATCTTTGTTTCCCCTTACTGTTCAAACCTCTTATGTTCCAGGTCATGATTATCATTTCAACAATTTGGTTGGTTGGTGGAATACCTCCGATAATGGCACCACTCTCCCTGAGTTAATGAGCATTTCTCCCACCATTTGGATGGATTCACTCATGGATCTCCTATGCCTTTTTTTCCCTTCTTTGTGTGATGCTCCCATTTATGAGCTTTGTCCTCCTTGTGATCCAAGATGTTATGGTTGATTTACCACTATCATTCCTCATTTTGGTTGTATTGTTGAAACATTTCTTTATATAGTTTTTTTCGGTCTTCAGGGATGAATCTCTCATCCAAGTGCCTCCATTCCTGCATTACTCTCTTCATTACCTGTTCCTCTATGCCAAAATTTCCTTTTGTGTGTCTATCTCCATCTGGTTTTTCTCTATTTGTTCTTTGTTTATTTCCCCTTCTCCTTCTTCCACTATTTTTGTTGGTACTTGCTGTTTTCCTTTTTCTACCTGTTTTGGCTCAGCTGGTTCTTCACTGCTTTCCACAGGTACCTCATCCATTTCCTCCTCTTGTAGCACTGCAAATTTGTTTTGGTTTTCCTGTTCTTTCTCTTTTTGAGGACTCTTATGTATGCCCAACAATTTTTGGTTCCTTTTTCTTCTGTGGATCTTAGGAAAGCCTCCTTCCATTTCCTTACTCAATCCTTCCACTTTCTTGTTTCCCTGGGTGTTCTCTGGGATGTTTTGAGGGCAGGATCTGAATAGGTGGTCGTATTCATGTCATATCCTACACCTAAATGGTATATGCTCATAATCCAATGGTTGTTGCCATATTTCGTCATGAGATTCTACTTCTATGAAATCAGGGAGAGGTTCCGTTATGTTCATGTAAAAATACATGAACGCATTAGAAATGTACTTTCCTTTTTTTGTTGTGTCTGTCACCTTGACGAAGTTTCCAATCGAATTACCTATCCCTTCCAAGATTTCTAGATCCTAGAAATTGACTGGGAGGTCAAACAGACATACCGAGATTGGCGTCACCAGCATTTTTTCCTGATCCAGGTTGTAACACTCTTCCCAGTGTCGCATGAAAAGGCTAGCATTATAAAATAAATAGGGCCCCTCCTCAAAGACCTTCTCTTTGTCTGCTAGGTGAGCAAAAACTACTGAAAAGAATCCTTTCACTCCTAGTTTCAGGTCTATGTGACTTTTGGGTTGCCAATGATGTTGGATCCATGTAATCAATTCTTTCTCTGTTGGCCAGGCTCCTATGAATTTATAGATCAACGCGTGATATTTCATATATCCCTTGTACTCTTCCAGTTTTTTATTGGGAATGGGAAACCTAGGTTCTTTTGCTGCTCTGGGCAAGCATTTGCCTCCCAGACCCACTTGTCATCGTGCTCCCATGACCAATGTATTGTTCCTTTTTCCCCGAGGTCGGTTAATCCCATTTTTGCTTGCTTCCCCTGCTGTAACATTCTTATAGGAGGGGATCATGCCCTCCCTTCGATGCTCATCATGTCGGCGTCAAGCCTCGCATGCCTCCCTTTGTCTAGATCTCCGATTAGATGTCGTCCACTTTTGTCAAGGTTTACTAATTCCCCTACCTGTTGGTGCTGTAGCAGGCTTGCCAGGGCAAACCCGCTTCAAATCCTAACCTATGACCCTTAGCTCCCTGCCATTCGTTTCACTAAAAAAGAAAAAAATAAATAAAAGAAACAAAATATATATATATATATATAATATATATATATATATATATATATATTATATATATATATATATATCTATATATATATATATATTATATATATATATATATATAATAAATAAAATAAAAATAAAAAATTGGTTCCCTATATTTTTATTCCTTCCATTAATGATAATAATATTGGTATTAACAATAATTATTTTAATAATAATTATTATTATTTTAATAATTTTAATAACAATAATACAAAGGCAATTTGGGATGGGTGACCTCCTAGGAAGTCTTGGTCATGGGGTGCAAGCCACAAAAGTGATGATTGGCACTATGTGATTCATTTTACTAGTTTCAATCCCACTTCTTCACCCCTGTGAGCATCATCTGATGCAATGAGTACTAATTAAACTATTCAAAAATCATGAAAAATTAGTCACTTACTACTACCTCTCATGGAAATGATCATAAGTGAATGACTTAATTAACACAGTTGAATCGCAAAATGATATTTAAAACAACAATA
>APFE030895433.1:19467-68609 GCA_000404065.3 Pinus taeda
AATTATTATATGAATGATAAATATTTCAATTTCAAGAATATTTTAGAATATTTTTAGTAGTAGTTTTTTTAATCAAAAGTTGAGATTTAACTCAAAAGTAGTTATGCATTTTTAGTATTTAAATTGGTTAATTAAAAAAGTCATATAAACATGTGTTATATGTACACGACTTGTGATTCTTTGAGCATGTGATATTAGTAAGCAATGATATTAACCAATGAAATCTAACAAAGCTTATTTACAAGTTAGTAATCCCCATGGTAAATTGGGGATGAATCCACAAGTGTAAGAATATTGTTACATGTTTTTTTTGTTTTAATGTATATATTATTGACTACTACTACTGATAATAATATACTTATTTTTATGATTTTTTTTATCTTGACAATGTGATATGTATCATGAAGTAAGTATTTTGATGACTATAGCCATTTACCAACCATGTTTAGTTACTTATAAAAGGAATTCAATGTGAATTAACATATATACATTTAAAAAACATGTAACAAGATTTTTAATCATGGAGATTCACCTCGACTTTATAAGGAATATTTTAAATTTGTAAATAGACTTTGTTACAATACCATAAGCCACTACCATGGTTTATCAATACCACATGCATAACAAATTAGAACTCATTTCATAGTCATAAAATTTTACATATATCTTATACTTTAATTTAATTTATTGACATTTTTGAATTAAATTGAAAAGAAAAAAAGCATAACCACCTTTGAGATAAATCTCAACCTCTATTCTTAACTATTACTATAAATATTCCACAAATATTTGGTAAATCTTAAATCCTTATCATCCTCTTATTATTATACTGCAACAAAAATGGTGTTATGAATTTTCCTTTGAATGGTATTACTTTGTTTTTTACTAATTTTTTTTGCAATTTCTCCATTGTTTAACATTGTGGATTATTATTATACTGGAACAAAAATGGTGTTACTATTTTTGCTTTGAATGGTATTAATTTGTCTTTGACCAAAAAATTTTGCAGTTTCTCCATTGTTTAACTTTATGGATTGAATTTTATTATTTTTTATTAATATTTCAAATTATTTATCTACAATATGGGTGGTTAAGGTCTTAATTTGTAATGATTGTTATGAAACATTTTCACAATACAATGTCATATGATAACTACCTCATATTTTTATGGCATGATAAACCACCAAAAAATAAAATCACTTAAAATATATAATACTCATTTAATTAAATAATATATTTACCATCAATTAATAATCATCAAAATTTATGAAGTATTTTCCCTTTAGTGGACAATTATTTTTTCATTTTCATATATCAATTTGCATTTTTCTCAAATCGTATTAACCATTAGTTATTTAAATTGTAACTTAATAATTTTATAATATTTAAATTACTAAAAAATTTATTAGTTGAATTAAATAACTTTATTCATGAGCAAATACAATGGGGTAAACTCATTAATAATTAAAGTGAAAATTGATTCAAACCAAATTTTTATTTAATATATGTTAAAAATAGTTAGACACTTAAAAGATTAATACAGATTCATTTTACTATAATATAATGATTTTAAAAATAAAATCCACTTATTTATATTGTGTAGGTATTTATTGTTTACTATAAAATTTGTTTTAACCACATGAAAATGAAATAATTTTTAACAAATAAATTAAACCAGCCTAGATCCATATTAACTCTAATCCACCAAGCACCAAGAGGGATCAAATCTCTTTTCACTTTAAAACTGGTTTGTACCTCAAGATATTTGATCCCTCTCGGTACTTCGTAGATCCATAGTTAAGATGAATCTAGTTTGTTTTAATTATCTTTTATAGACCTGAGTTCTCACTATTATGACAATACACTTCCACCAATTTTTTATGGCATGCTAGTTTTGGACATTTGAACTATGAAAAAATCCGTGTGTTAAAGAAAAATAGTGTTACTAGTTTTCCTACAATTCCTAGGAAACTTATGCAATGTAATGCTTGTATCTGAGGAAAACACAACAAAAAATCATTTCATGATTCTCATTCTAGAGCACATAAAAAGCTTGAACTCATTCATTCTGATTCATGTGGCCTAATGCATGTTCCTTCTATAAGTGGTAGTAAATATATGATGACATTTATTGATGACTACACCAAAATGCGTTGGGCTTAATTATTGAAGAACAAATTTGAATCTCTTGAAACATTAAGGAATTTTCATGCATGGATTGAAAATGATGTACAATCCCATATTGGCTCTATTCGTACTGATAATGGAAAATAATATACTTGAAATGAATTTGAAAACTTTCTTGGCTAGCATGGGATCAAACATCAAATAATTGTGCCTTATAATCCCCAACAAAATGGAGTAGTTAAAGGAATCAATAGGAAAATCTTAAATATGGTACATTCAATGATGTTTTTCAAGAATGTTAAGCTTATGTTTTTGGCTAATATATTTCTATGTGTTGTGTATATAAAGAATAGGTGTCCATCTCATGCTATTAAAAACAAGAATCCCTATGAAATGTGGTATGGTCACATTCCTTCGGTGAGGCATCTCAAGGATTTTGGTTCCACCTGTTACGCCTTGATACCTAAGGAACAAAGAAACAAAATCGATGCAAGGAGTCAAAAATATCTTTGGGGTACTTAGATACCTCTAAAGCATACCGTCTCTATGACAAAATGAATAAGAAGTTTATAATATCTAGAGATGTGATATTTCTTGAATCTTCATACAAAGTTTTTGAGAGACAACTTGATCACTTGGATAGATTCAAACATGATATTTTTTTCAAGAGTTTGATAATGAAATTCCACATCTTGAAGGGGGGATCCCTATATTGGATCAATCTATGGAATCTCCTTCTGAAGTACTTAGTTCCCCACATGAATCTCCAACCACTAATCAAGATGAAACTCTGAGTGATGTGATTGAGAGAACTGGGAGGATAAATCTTGATTCAACCCCATCTCAGTCCACTAAGGAGTTTAGGCTATCTCATAAAGGTTCTACAAAATGGTTCACAAAGACACTTAAAACTGTTCATCCTAATGAGGTTGGAAAGTTAGGGACAAGAAGTTCTGTTAGACAGAATGGAGATGATGTAGAAAATCATGATTCACTTATTAATATGGATGTTTCTTATGATTGTGAACTAAATTGTCTATAGATTTTGAACCAAATTCTTTCAAATAAGTTGTTTCTCATGATGAAAGGAAAGAAGTGATGTAGAAAGAATAAATGCTTGGATAAAAAATAGCACTTGGAAGTTGGTTGATCCTCCATTGGGAACCAAACCAATTGGCTGCAAGTGGGACTTCAAGAACAAGTATAAAGCAGATGGCTCACTTGACAAGCATAAATCCAAGCTTGTGGAAAAAGGTTTTACATAGAAGGAAGGGGTCTTGATTATGAGGAGAATTCCCCCCCACAACAAAATGGGATACCATCCAGACACTCTTTGCCTTGGAATCTTAGAATGGTTGAAAGTCCATCAAATGGATGTAAAAGTTGCTTTCTTGAACGAAGATTTGAAAGAGAATGTTTTTATGTCCTAACCAGAAGGATTCGTTGTGAAGGATTAGGAACACAACGTATGAAATCTTTTACGGCCTCAAGCAAGCACCGCGAACCTGGTATGAGAAGTTGACTGAGCATCTTCTATATCTCAATTTTAAAGACTATGATCTTTATGATGTAACTTTGTTTTTCAAGAAAGTTGATAAAACAATTGTATCTTCTAGTGTATGTAGATGATCTTTTGATCATAGGGAACAATGAGAACTACATTGCATCCATAAATAAAGAATTGAGGAAAGGTTTTGGAATGACATATTTGGGCTATGTTCACTACTATCTTGGTATTTGAGTAACCCAACATTTGAAGTTTATATTTCTCTCTAAGAAAAAGTACAATGGAGATCTATTAAAAATGTTTAGCATGGGTCAATGAAATCCTTTGACTACTCCAATGGAACAAAATTTAAAGCTGACATCCACTCAAGGAACAAATTTGAGGATGCAACAAAGTATAGACATCTTGTAGGAAGTATCAACTACCTGACTACTACCATACTAAACATTTATTTTTCTATTAGAATCTCTCTAGGTTTATACAAAATCCTTGTGATGGTCATTGGTCTACCACAAAAATATTCTAAAGTACTTGAAGGGAACTCAAGACTTTGGATTCAAGTATACATAGGTGGATGACTTCAGCTTGATTGGATATTCCAATTCAGATTTTGATGGATATGAAGAAAATGGAGTATCTACTTCAGGTTATGTAATGAGTCTTGGATCAGGAGATGTGTCCTAGACGTCATGCAAACAAGCAGTTCCAGGAAATTCCACATTTGAGGAAGAATATGTGGCAATCGTTGAAGTGATGAAGGAAATTGTGTGGCTTAGGAAAATTATGGAGTATTTGTAGGAGAAACAAGTTCATTCAACTCCTATTTTCATTGATAACACTTCTACAATAAAGTTTGCTAAGAGCCCAAAGTTCAATGATCAAACCAAGCACATCAATACAAAGTATAATTTTATTCAACCAAGACAATCCACCTATGACATTATTCCACAAATGAGTAGATTGTAGACATCTTCACTAAAGCACGTAGATGTGAAATGTTTGAAAGATTCATAATTATGCTTAGAGTCACCAACATCCCTTCATATTAAGGGGAGGAATGTTGACACCAAATCTTTGGGATTAGTAAAATCATGTAAATATTGTAAATAGAAAAATACGGAAAGTGGAAGAAGAGGAGAAATTTGGAGATGAATCCCAATAGTCTCCCTCTCCTTGTATATATCCATCTTTTCTTTTAATGAAAAACACAATTTCATTCATGGAGTTACTCATGGCCTGATAAGAAATCCATTCATTAGCTTCTTAAATGTTAACCATGTGATTAATCCTGCACCCATCCATCTTGGATTTACATTAGAAAAAATGAAGAGATTTACCTGTAAAATCTTTGGCTACAATAACTATAGGTTAAGAGAGATTTATCATTGAGTTGTGTTCAAAAATGTAAGTTAGGTTAGATATATTATTTAGCCATGTTGAAGTGTTGCAAACGTAATTCGAGAGACCTTGGATGTTTGACTAGCTGTAGTTGTTGGTTAATTGATCTGCTAGAGAAGATGCAAACTAAATTTGCAAAGACACCACCATCATAGGGATGAATATGAAGGCATAAAATAAGGGAAGGTTGTACAAAATAGAATAAGTTAACCATGTTATTTTCTTGAAAAATATTGCATGATTGTTTTTCATAAAAAAGATCGGTTAACCAAGATATTTTATTGAAAAAGATTGCCTGATTCTTGTGCATAAAAATAAAAGTTAATCATGTTATTTTCTTGAAAAAGGCTACATGGTTTTTGAGTGTAATAATATAAGATAACCACGTTATTTTCTTGAACAATATTACATGATTCTTGAGCATAAAAATATAAGTTAATCATGTCATTTTCTTGAAACGGTTGCATGGTTCCTGTGCGTAAAAATATAAGTTAACCTTATTATTTCTTTAAAAATATTGCATGATTCTTGTTCGTAGAAATATAATTTAACTATATTAAAGTCTTTGACATGATTACATGTTAAATTTCATTAAAAATATTTCTCGATTAAAGGTTAAATACTATAAGTTGTCTCTAAGATATTGTGGTCCATTCATAACCTTGAATAAAATTGATGTGGCTACTTGTACTTTGCAATTACCAGTGCCATAATAAGATCCATCTATTTTGTCCATGTTATCCTCTTAAAGGATACCATGACATTTCTATATTTATTCATAAATTATTAATACTTATTCATGTTTAAAAGTTGGGTAGTTAACACCAAAAAAATAGTTTCATGATAATCCATTATAAAATAATGCCAAGTAATGCATTGAATTGTAATGCATTGTGGAAAATGAATGATTATAGTGGGTGTAAAGAAACCTTGGATTTTATGGTATGCATTAATGCTTCTTGGAATTTTATAGTACATTTATTTTAAACCTTGGCATGGAGAATTATTCTACGTCATGCACATTGCAGAGGAGGTTAATAATATAAATGAGGGTGCCATATGGAAATACAAAGCGTTGGGAAAAAACAAAACAATGATGTTATGGTTGTTGTTACATTTTATAATTTTAATGCATTTATTTAATGCATGCCACAAATAGATGAATTGGAGTGCATTTAGGATCTGTATGCATTTATTTAATGCATTTGAAATAAGGGAACAAATATATTGTTATTCATGGTTTTGTGTTTAAGAGAAAAAGTAGATTGTCACTCATGGTTTTTTGTTTAAGAGAAAAAGTAAGTCGTCACTCATGGTTTTGTAACATGAAAAACCATTGGGAAACACTATCATTTTTGTGCAAATTGATTCCTATGGTTTTTCATTTGGGTTAAATGCATTAAAGGTGGGCTTTACGGATAATAGTTAAAGAATTTTACTTATTAAATAGTTATGTCTAAGAATTTTATGATGCATGAAAAGGTAAAAGAGTTATTATATATATGAATTTTACTGTAATTTATGCACATGAAAGAATGTGTTTCATGTCAAGAGTAATAATGCACATAATATTACTAGTGATTTTAACACTGTAATTGGTAGAAATTGAATATTTGAGATAGAGAGATTTTGTTCTCTCACTAGATTTATTTGATAAAAAAATTCATAAATATTTTTGGTTTTGAAAAATTGATATTTCGAATAATCATGATATTAGAGTTGCTAAATGATATTGTTTGCAGGAAAAAATCACGACTTTCATAAAGAATGGTGTGATGGTTTCTAAACTAAATATTTTTACAACAATGGATAGATGGATTGGTGGGCGACAAATTCCAACCAAGTAATTATTTATCAATATTATTAGATGTAGGGAAGAAGATCATCAATTGTGGTTTACAATGGGTAACTCACTGCAGTAAACAACCTTTCCATGAAGACATTGTGCTTCGAGAAGAGTGGCGTAAAGTGTTTGAGAAACATGAAATCATGTTTAGTGTAATGGCTTCTCATTAATTATGTTTGAATTAGGGATTATGTTTCTTTTGTAATAATTTCAACAACGGATAAGGGATGGAATTCCACGCTTCAATTGAGTGAGGGGTGAACTCCCTCATGAAATATTTAATAAAATAAAAATTTGTTGAATTTTCTCTTCTGGGTTTCCAAGGTATATCAATGTCCATTTATTTGTTTTCCTATTATGTTATCTTGATGACATTGCTACCTTGCATGAAATTGAAACTTACATCATTCATTGTGTTATTAACAATCTTGGTTAAACGAACAATGATAATGATGCAAATCTTCAACCAAAAACATTATGTTAATAAGTTGCATTAATAGTTACTACTACATCAAATTTGTTATTCCTTTGCTAAGGTTAATTCACTTAATGATCATGATTAAATCATTTGATTATCAATTAAGGAGTATGGGATAAGTCATTTGGGAATACTACATGCTGGTAAAACTGGAATTTGTTTTTAGTCTTATGTATTTTTTACGAGGTATACTGAAGGATGTTATAAGTGGTATCGGAGTTAGGTTTTAGTATTGACGCCTCTTGGGTTTTCTAAGAATGAGGAGTAGAGGTATGATTCTTATAATATCAGGTATGATACTAATGAAATTACATGGAAATGCATGTATTTATGAGATGCATGATAACGTTAACAAATGGTTGGAAGAATAAAAATTTTAATGGCCTTTGAGTTCTTATGTTAATGAAATACGTTTAGAATTTTTGTCGCATGGAATTATAGGTAAATTACGGATAATTTTGAATACTCACATAGTAAATAGTGATAGTGTGAATTAATTACCAACCTTTGAATACATACTCTTATGATAATGATGCACTAAAAGAAAAACGTTTCGAGTTGCAATGCATTTTTTGAGGATTTTGGAAAAGAATGAATGCATGCATTCTTTTGTGTAATAATTAAAGAATGTAGTAAGGGAAGATTTGTTCTATATGTGGCTAATAACATTCTAGAATTTAAATAAAAATAATGAAAGAACCCTCTTGAATGTTGAAAATGTGCAAAGAGTCAAGTGATAGGTCTTATCGAGGAAAAGAATGCTTAGTATAATCGTAATGGCTAATAGTCGATTGCATCTAGTTGATGAATTTATTTTAATGTCAATTGAATTTATGATAATTGGTGGCATTTTATATTGAATAAATTGCATTGTCCTCATGTGAATTAGCATGGCACAATACTATACATTAAACATTAATGGCATTATTATTGAGAAATACAATGCTAACAGATTGTGTACAATCTGTCAACAAACTATTAGACTTATCCTTAATGGTAGATTGCATTAAGTCTATTGGAATATGCATAATTTGATTGAAGATTATTCTTAAAATTGTAAACAATTTGATAATGGTATCTCATTGTTATATTATTGGCTTAATGGTGGAAATATATTAATTTAATTGGAGTTTATTTCTAGCTTCTAAATTGTTACTCTTATCTATTATCAACAGTAAATTACTAAATGTAAATAAGTATTTTTGTATGATTAAAGTTTTGTATCACCTTTTATGCATATTATGAGAGTATTCAAGAAACTATGGTGACTATAGAAGTGTATATTTGGTTAACTGTGCATAAACTTGATGGTATGTTCTTGAATGTTATAAAGAACTTTGATCATGATAACAGTTGTAATTTATAAAGAGTGACTGATAAATAGAAATGTATTGTTATAATAAGAATAGAAAGGAAAAGGGTTGTGTTCTTTTATATGAACATGCATAAATGATAACTAGTGTGATAAGGGAATCAAAGATTATTTGATGGTTTAATAACCAATCTAGATACATCTTCACTTCAAATCTACCAAGTGCTGAGAGGTATCAAATCTCTTGAAATGAAAACATATTTTAGAGTGAAAAGACATTTGATCCTTCTAGGCACTTAGTAAATACAGAGTTAAGATGGATGTAGGCTAGTATAATATATATGTAGTTGAAATTGAAATAATTTATTTATAATTCATGTCCTCCACATTACATTCAATTGTTTCTATTATTAATATTTTCTAAATATTACATATCAAATCCATATTAAGAATTGAAATAATTACAACTATCCCTCATACATTGAATTAGAAAGAAACTATTAATGGAATAATAATTCTCTCAATCTTTCTATCTGTATTTGTTTCATGTTAAAATCTTTTACTCAATGTGGGTATTGAAATATTTTATGTATAACCTATGTTAAACTTTTCTTTGTTATTGATATTTTTAAAATATTATATATCAACTCCATATTAGAAATAAAATAAATTACACATCTCCCTAGTTATAGAAAGTGAAAATATAAGAAAATTTGTAATTTAAATTACTTTATTTTTCTCTACATAAATTAGATATAAACTTATGTTATTCAAGATGAACATTGACATATTTTACAAAATATTTTTTGTTATTAATATAATTTTGTTTTAAATATCACATGTAAACTGAATGTAGAATGAATTACACATAATGTAATATTAGTAATACTATTTCAATATCATCTCCATATTAAGTAGTGAACAATTATATTTGTTCTTCATACCAAAAGGTAAAATTTTGTTTACTTTTGGTTACTTTATGTCTATATAAAGTTATGTAAAATTAAGTTGAAAATTGATATATTTTAATTATGGGCGACATTAATTTCTCTTGTTACTACTATTCTTAATTTGTTAATTTAAATTACTATTTTAATATTTTTAAACGGAACATTATGTGACAACATCTCTCACATACTGGGCTGGAGAGCGCCTCTTGGCGCAATGTACTATCCAATAATAAGAACATAAAACTATGGAATGCATTATGTATATTCTAGAGCTTAAAGATAAAACTAATAGTGGCTAGGTTTTGTTGATTACATTGATTTCTAAAAATCGATACATGTCAATGTATTTCTAGAAATTGATGGTTCAATGATGATATCAATATGAATGAGCAAGTATACATCATGCATATAACAAAATATTTATTTTCCATCCTTTCGGAAATCACCCAGTTTGTATAGATATTTTTGGTGACACTTCATATTAAACCAAATTAGCTAGGTCCATTATGTTGTAGAATTGTGGTGTCTTTCTTATTACTAAAAAGAATCTAGATGCATTTTGAATCGTTTGGCATTTCTGTTTTCCTTGACCAAAAACGTATGCGTGATGAATTCAAGATAGTAATGCTACATAAGTCATCTAATGGTTAGACACATATGCATGAAAATGAAATATCATTTTGCATGGATTAGAACTTTGGTGGATGATAATGTTTGGACTAGAATGGTTATATATATTAGAAGGCCTTTTTCCCTTAATTTTCATTGTGGAAAACATATATGTGGAAACTTTGTTTTAAATTTTCTTGTATGTATTGTTTGTACAACATATCTTTATTTTCTATGCTTACCGTTAGTGCATGGAAATTGTTTAAGTGAGTGAAAGATTGACAGAACCAATACTATTTTACTTTGTTGAAGTATTGGGAAACATTGATGTATGTGAAATTGAAATTCACCTTGATTATATTCAAGAAGATGATTTGTAAATAAGATAATTTTTTGAACGGTATTATTTTACAAAATACAATTGTGACTAATGTGCTAGTATGATTAAGCAGGGGTATCTTAACAACAACATAGTGACATCACTAACATTTTAGAAGCACAAAATATAAGAACCAGTGGAAGATAAAAGGATGCAATGTGATTTACGACTGAAAATGTGAAGGTATAATATTTATAGTTCTGAAAATATGACATGCAATATTTGTGCATTGAATATATAATGGTGTTTTTCTAAAATGCATGTTAGTTATTATGTGGAAAATTTGAATGAACACCACTTGTGAGACATGAAAAATTAGTCATAATTCCTGTGATTTTTTGGATATTGGGGGACACCATGATTGAAGGCCAAAACTTTGAGGACCTTCAGGTAGTAGGGCCTAGAACTTTTCAAGGAATCATGAGCTAGTAGGAATCATAAGTGATGATTGGAATATGTTTCAAGGAAACATTTGATGAAAGTGGAAATCAAACTGTGACTTTGATTTTTATATTTAAAATGCAGATTAACAAATAGTGTAAAGGCATAGTGGTAAATCTGATTTAAATAATTTTATGATATTCTAAGATGACATGAGACTGAAAAGGCAAAAAGTGAAAAGTAAATATTCTTTATGAAAATGTAAATTTTTGTTTTCTTAATATTTGAGGAGGCACCACATGAGAGCTTAGAATAATAACTAACAAGAAATAGTGAAAATTAATTATATTCCATGAAGAGAAAAAAGAAAATCCTCCATTTTTCCAAAGGGATGACCCTGTTTAGCTTATCTAACCAATAAGAGTTAACATGATTGGAGATAAATGTTATGGGTGGAAAACCACTGAAAGATAACATGAACGGATATGTATTTCATGGATGGGAGTTGTATGAAAAGGATCGTGGGAGAGAATGGAAGTAAGAATTTAAATGTGTCAATGGGAGATAAAGAATAGACATGTACCTCGAACTAGCGGGACACTACTTGGGTTGAGGAGGTGTAAATATATTAAAGGTTTCTAATTGGTTTATGGAAGGAAAGGAACATAGTTCTTAGGGAGGGACTACTAGAACAATAGTTCAAGGGTGACCTCTATTGTATTTCCAAGAATTTATGATACTAGACTTGTGGATGCCTTTAACAAGGGATAAGGCAATATGTAGTTTACACGATCATGACTAATTTGATCATTTGGTGATTATGTAGTTAAGTATTTACAGAGGTACTGTGATAAATGATTGATAGATGAAAATATTATGATTAAAGATAACATGATTACAATTAGGAAACACTAACTAGATTTTTTGGTCATATGCCACGAGGTGCTTGACAAGGAGGCTAATAAACCACCCAACATGCTTGTTGTAAAAATGATAAACCACTCTTAAAGTGTTTGTGATAGCTGATAAACCACATGTAATTAAATATTGCATGAAGTTGCCACGGCTTCCAAGAGTATTGGCAAAGAAAAATCAATTTTTATAAAGACTTTGTTTTTGTTTTTAAGAAATTGAATAATGTCTAAAAGGTTGAAAGTAAGAATTGAATATTTGTGTAGATGTAAATTTTTATGATTATTTATAAAACATTATTTCCTTTACTTATTGGTATTTCCTAAAAATAAAATCCTTTATTTTGAAGGGGAAGGATCCCCTTCTGGTTGTTTTGGTTATAAAACTATCATGACTGGAGATAAATGCCATGAGTAAAAAATGATGTAAAAAGTAGATTGTTGGAAATAAAAGATATCTAAATTAAAAGATAAAGTTCTAGTAGGAGATAAATTCTAGACGAACATAAAATAATGATGAGATGAACACTGAAGAAAGTATTATATCTGAAGCAGGTATTATATTTAAGGGGGAGAATGTAATATATCCCTAGAATCACATATTAAGCCTATAAAAATATTACTATTTTAATATGTTAGACATACGTTTATACTTAACATCAAGAATTAGTTATCAAAATTACTTTATAGAACCTGTGAGAATGAAAGGACTATGAAAATATGATTCTTGGATGCTTTGGGAGGGTGTCCTACCTTATACTAAATCTATTCCAAATATTCATAAGATGAGATTAACTTCAACGAAGTTTGAAAGTGAAAGTACATGAAAAAGTTTGGTTCACTATGTATTTGAGGTATGTGAGAGGTTGCCACTACAAGTGGAGGCCGTGAAATCTTTGGATTCGCAGAAATATTAGATCATGTAGATCAGATTTCATGGGAATATTTCTCAAGAGAGAAAGTTATCAGCTCTTCCTCTCCAGAATTAAATTGGTTAAGCAACAAAAGAAGACTTTGGTTCCTCAATCTTGGACAAGAACTCCATTCACCATATTCTTATATGTGAACCATGTGATCAATTATGTTCCTATCCATATTGAATTTACATTAGAACAGACAAAGAGAATATTATTTATAATCTCTCCCTATGATAACTATAGGTTAAGAGAGATTTATCATTGAGTTGCAATGAGAACTCTAGGTTAGGTTGGATATATTATTGAGTTGCGTTGAAGTGTTGTAGACAAAATTTGAGATATCTTGGATGTTTGGCTAGTGATAACCGTTGGTTAATTGATATACTAGAGAAGATGAAAACTAAATTTGCAAAGACATCACTAACATAGGATTAAATATCAAGGCATAAGCAAGGGGAAGATTGTACAAAAGAAATATATGTTAACCATGTTATTTTTTTAAAAATATTGCAGGATTCACATGCATAAAAATATTAGTTAACCATGTCATTTTCTTGAAAAAGTTTTCATTATTCTTATGCATGAAAGGATAAGTTAATTTTAAAAATATTGCATGATTAGTGTGCACAAAAATATCAGTTAACCATGTTATTTTCTTGAAAAAGGTTGCATTATTCTTATTCATGAAAGGATAAGTTAATCATGTTATTTTATTAAAAAATGTTACATGGTTTTTCTGCTAAAAGGATAAGTTAACCATATTATTTTCTTGAAAAAAATTGCATGATTCTTGAGCATAGAAAGATAAGTTAATCATTTTATTTTCTTAAAAACATTTGTATGGTTCTTGTACGTAAAAAATAATTTAACCATGTTATTTCTTGAAAACAATTATATGATTTTTTATACATAAAAAAATAATTTAACTATGTTAAATTTTTTAAAAAATTACATGATTAATTTCGTTATAAATATATCTTAATTAAAAGTTAAATATTATAATTTATCTATGAGATATTTGTGTTCCATTCATCATAATTGAAGAAAATCTATGTGTCTACCTGTACTTTACATATACCAACACTATAATAAGATGTGTCTATTTTCTATGTGTTATCCTCTTAAAGGAGACCATGACCATTTCTATATTTATTCACAAATTATTAATGCTTGTGAATGTTTAAGATTTGGGTAGTTAGCATAAGAGATATTTAGTTTCATGATAATCCATTACAAAAATATGCTATTAAGTAATGCACTAAGTTGAAATACAATGGTGGACAATGAATGATTATGGTGGGTGTAAAATCCATCATAGAATTTATGGTATGCGTTAATGTTTCTTGGAATTTTATGGTACATTTATTTTAAAACTTGGCATGGAGAATTATTATATGACGCGCCCAAATTGTATTGGAGGATAAAAATAGAAATGAGGGTTGCATATGGAAATACATAGAATTAGGAAAAAACAACTTCAATGCAAATGACAAAAGGATGACTGAGAATTCTTTTATGATGTATATGCATTTACTTAATGCATTTGAAATAAGGGAATAATTATATTGCTACCCATGGTTTTTAATTTAAGACAATAAGAAGATTGTTACAAATAGTTTTGTAACAAGAAAAACTATTGGGAAACAATATCATTATTGTGCAAATTGATTCCATGGTTTTGCATTGGGGTTAAATGCATTAAAAGTGGGATTTTGAAGACAATAGTTAAGAAATTGTATATATTAAACAGTTATGGTTAAGCATTTGATGACACATGAAAAAGGTAAGAGAGTAATTATGGATATGGATTTTACTCTAATTTGTGCATATGAAAGAAATTGTTGCTAGGGCAAGAGGTATAATGCATAGAAGATTATTTGTGATTCTAATATGGTAACTGGTAGAAATTTAATATTTGAGATAGAGATAATTTGGTTTTCTCACTTGATTTATTTGATAAAAAAGTTGATAAATCTTTTGGTTTTTGAAACAACGATATTTCAAATAATCATGATTTTAGAGTTAAAGATGATAGTGTTTTCAAGAAAGAATCATGACTTTCATAAATAATGATGTGATGGTTTTTAAGCTATTTTTTTGCAACAATCGATAAATGGATTGGAAGTTGATGAATCCATTCGTTATCATTATTATTATTATTTGCAAAGAGGAAGATTGTCAGCTGTGGTTTACAACGAGTAACTTCCTGTGGTAAAAAACCGTGCGGCAAAGACATTGTTCTTGAAAAACATTGGGGTAAAGTGTTTGAGAAACATGGCATCATGTTTAATGTAACGACCTCTAGTTAATTATGGTTAATTATGTTTGAATTAAGGATTATGTTTCTTTTGTAACAATTTAAACAATGGAGAAAAGATGGATTCCCTTGCTACCATTGAGTGATGGGTGAACTCCCCCACCAAAAATTTAATAAAATATACATTTGTTGGTTTTTCCCCTTATGTATTTTTTTATTATGTTATGTTAAGAAAACTTATGTTTCGCATGATGTTAAAACTTACATCATTCAATATGTTATTAACAAGCCTAGTTAAATGAAAAATGTTAAATGATGGAAACCTACAACATAAAACATTATGTTAATAAATTGTATTAAAAATTATAGAAAAATTCATTTGAAAATATTACATGTTTGATAAAATAAATGTTTTTTATTTATTAAATTATATATATTTCTTTTTAATGATGCATACCTAAAGATGTTAGGTATATGTAAATATTTGATAACAATGAATATTTGGTGACATAGTTAAGAAACTACTTAAACCCACATCTATGTAAATATTTCGTGGCATTGAATGTACATAATTAGAAAACTACTTAAATCCATTGAAAATGATAACTATAAAATCCCTAGTTCATTCCATAGAAAAGAAGAAGAAAAAAAAAAAACCTGAAATTACATGCCTTATTATGGGATAATAAGTAAAAGGATTCCGAAATTTATTTAAAACGAAGACAAATGAGTATAACATGTTCCGTGATATCTGTTGCCATCGAGAAGAAGACTCTAGCAGCAGTGTGAATCTGTCCGGTGGAAGGTTTTCAGAAGTTTTAGTTACCAATTTTTTTTTTTTTTTCTATCTACTTTAGTATATAAAAAATGTGGTAATGTTTTGGTGATGTCTTCAATATTTTGATTTGTTCAAAAATAAAATAAAAAATAAAATAAACACAAATAATTAATTAATTAATTTAATGTAAATTAAATATTTTAATTCTTTTAAAATAAAATAAATTATGTAAAATAAAAAATTTTAAGTTATTATTTTTTATTGTGCAATTAATGTAAATTTGACTTGGTGAAGTTATCAATGGTTTTTGAACTATAGGTTTATGAGAACCCATAGTATTCATGTGAAATATAACATATTTAAACGGCGGAATTAAACTAACCTAGACTTCTGATCTACTCATCACTAAGAGGGATCAAATCAACACTTGATATATCTAGAGTTAATAGAGTTAAGATGGATCTAGGCTAGTTTTTTTATTTTTTTTTTGGAATGTTCTTGTTAACTATTTTTTTTTACTTTTGATGTAGTTTGACTAAGTCAAAATGTTTAACACAAAGGACAATTACAACACTCTACATACTATGGTGGGAGCACCTCTCGCTCAGTATATATATATATATATAATATATATATATATTATTATATTATATAATATATTTAGATTATATATAATAAAGAAATTAGTAAATTGTTATAAAAAATTGAAATGGTTTCACTTCAAAAAACCAACAACCAATAGCAAGTAAATAAAAAACTCCAATTTTAATATTTTATTTTTAAAGGATATATTAACCTATCTTGTTACAAATATATATGACAAGACAACTACTTTCTAATATATATTATATATATATATATAGAAAAAGTAAAACGTTCTAAGACAAGATTTTCAACAAAAAATTGTGTGTAGTTTTCTTCTGGAGTTTCTCGCATCCATAATTGTTTCAATCGAAGTTTTACTACAAACACATTATCACTACAAAAAGACATTATTATGGTTGTTGAGTAGGATTAGATTCTCCATTACCACAATGTAAAATTACAATTAACAGACTACCTCAATACACCAATAATAAAACATAAATTGACTAGATTATAAACCTTAATACTAACATGAATTCAAATATAATCATAATAATTCTTTTTCCCAATATTACAAATTAAATAAAGTTAATCCTATTGTTTTTTAACATGAATTCAAATATAACCATAATAATTCTTTTTCCCAATATTACAAATTAAATAAAGTTAATCCTATTATGTTTTATAAGATAATTTTTTTTATTTTTTATTTTTATTCCAATGAATTAACTAATTAAAAGTGAAAATAATCTATGAGATATTATTTAAGTAGGGTACGAATGACTTTTTATCTTCACATACAAAGTTAACCTATAATAACTTCAAATTTTAATAAATATAAATAAAATTAAAATAATAAATATATTTTAAATTGGTTATAAAAAAATTATATTCTTTATATAAAATATAAAAACATTTAATACTTACCACTAGAAAAAATCTAAACAATTTCAATCCAAAGTAATTCTTTAATGGACATAATTTACAAATAACTATTGTGATGAAATGCAAAACAATGTAATCTAAACAATTTTAATCCAAAGCAATTCTTTAATGCACATAATTTACAAAACTATTGTGATGAAATGCAAAACAATGTAAAATGACCGTAACATTTTTCTTGTATACAATTTGTCACCCTTGACTTGGTAATGTAGAGAGTAATATTCTCGGCTGTCTTCACTTGTGACTTGTGGATTCGACGAAAGAGAGTGAAAAAAAATTATGATATTACCTTTATAGAATAGCTAATTACTTATGTTTTTCCTTCCTTACCAGATTTTGGGTTGGAATAAATAATATTTTACTAGAGTTTGAAAAATGATCCGTTCTAATTTTATTTTATTATTTTAAAATAAATTTCAAAGGTGATATTTGTAAAATTTATTATTTTTAATTTTTTAAATTATTTTTTTTTAATTTAATTAATTGAAATAACGTAAATTTACAATTTTTAACTATATATATACTATAATTATAATTATAATATAATTTATTCAAATAAAAAGTAAGATAATTTAATTAGCTTAATATTTTTTTCCCTAACACGGATTAAAAATAAAATGAATTTTTAAATTTCCTTTGGTGGTCCAAAAATTTTGTGGTCATTTAAATTTTTTATGTTTGGTTTTTTCCTAATAAATTTTATTTTAAATTTGAATTTTGAATTAATATAATTGAGTTATGAAATTTTAGAATATAAATGTTATAAGCGTTTTTTAAGATTATGAATTTATTTATACATTCAAAAACATAAATAACAAAAAACTTACAATTTTGTATAAAAAAATTATTATGAAATTTAAGAAAAAATAAAATAAATAAACTTCACCCAAAATGATTGATTATGTTAAAATTCTCTTTTCAATTGTGAAAAATCATTAGGGGAATATCATGAATTTGAAATAGGTACAATAAGTTAAAGTAGTGTACCAAAATTTATGACATAGAAATAACTCATAGGTCATGACGTGGACATTATCCTAGGAGGAACTCACGGGGCTTCACCCAATGAACCTCTAACATATCACATGCATTCATGGAACACAGAACAATACCCCTAATTTGACAACATATTGAAAAATACCACTAAAAATCACATTATTTAACCCCCTCCCAATATGAACCCAATACACCTTTCCAATTTAAAAACCCCCTACTTTCACTAGATATTGTAGGTATGCATTTTTTCATTAACATTTTTTAAACCCTTTTATATATTTTCATTAACTTTTAGCTCCATCAATATAAAATCCCTTTACCCCCTATATATCCCCTAATATATTATGTCAATTTTACCTCAATATATATCCCCCAATATAAATGCATGTGATATGGTATTTTTCTCGTAGTCAAGCCCCTGTGGGGAAACTACTCTTCAGGTCTTATTACAAAGGGAACTTAGCAAGAGTTTAAATATATTGATCCCACTAAAGTGGACTCTGGCTAAAACTTCTTAACCCCAGTAGAATGTACTTTGATCCCCCTTAGTGGGCACTATCCCAAGGGGCACCTAATCAGAGTGGACACTATCCCAGGGGGCATCTACTCTTTGACCCTTATTACAGGTGAAAACTATCCCAAGGGGCACCTACTCTTTGATTCTTATTACGAGGGGAGTTGAGCAAGAGTTGAGACATATTGACCCCATGAAGGTGGACTCTTGCTAAGACATTTTTACTCCACCAAAGTGGACTCTCACTCCCCCTCCCCCTCTGAGTGGACACTATCCCAAGGGGCACCTAACCAGAATGGACACTATCCCAGGGGGCACCTACTCTTCAATGTTTATTATAAGTGGAGACTATCTTAGGGGGAACCTACTCTTCGAACCTTATTATAAGATGTCAAAAACGTTCCTTGGAATCAAGCCTGGGTGGATGGGAGAATAATCTATGATCCCAACCACTTGAGCTACTAAACCATGACAATTGTTTTTCCTATCATTGAGGAGGTGTTAGGTTGTGTCGGAGGGAGTGTGTAACATCCCTTAGTATACCTTATATAAAATTGAGGGAATTATTAATTTTTTTTAAAAATCAAGTTTTACCAATATGTAGCATCCCATGAATGAATTATCACATACTTAATTGATCATCAAATGGTAAAATTACCATCATAAAGTGAACCTTAAAAATGGAATAGTTATTTGTGTAAATGAATAATCAATAGTCCAACTTGTTATCGTAATGAAGTTTGTTACAACTTTGCATCCTTAACCTTGTTCAATTAAGGAGAGCTTATTATTTTTTCTAAGTTATCACATACTTAATTGATCATAAAATGGTAAAATTACCATCATAAAGTGAACCTTAAAAATGGAATAGTTATTTGTGTAAATGAATAATCAATAGTCCAACTAGTTATCATAATGCAGTTTGTTACAACTTTGCATCCTTAACCTTGTTCAATTAAGGAGAGCTTATTTTTTTTCTAAGTTATGCTAATTCTATTAGTGAAAAAATATATCATACACTAAGGCCTTAGCCTGTACTTAACCATGCCAGAGGAATGGCAAAAACCAGCAAAGTCTAGATCTAGTTACTGCCCAGAAGGGAAACCAGTCCGTAACAGAAAAGAGTTCAAAAAATTAGCTTGCTGGCCACGTAGGGGAAACCAACAAAGCATCTAGTTTGTTATCATTGTATCTAATAAGACAAAAAACCAACTAATGAGTCGAAAACTCTTAGTTTTTTCACTGAAACCCCATTGAAACAAAAAAAATAAAAATCAGAGTCCCAAAAAACCTGAGACATGTAGCATGTTGAGTGGAAGACTGTGTGGCAGATGCGTGGCGTGCTGAGAGGAAGCAAGGTGGTAGACTATGAGGCAAACATGCAGAAGCGAGGTAGCAGACTAGGAATATGGTGGCAGGGACGGAGGGTGTTCCTCCACGATGAAGCGCTTGTACTCCTCCATGTCACCACCTGCTAGAAGCGAGGTCTCCGTGTTGCTAGACTGCAATGCTAGGTGTTCTTCCTCGACGAGACACCAGTAAGGGTCCATTACCTCGACTGCATGTTGAGCCTCGTTCACCTCCTTCCCTGCACGTCTCGTCTTCTTCTCTTTGTTCTACTCCTCTACTCCTTGGATGCTCGTCTGAGCCATTTCTGGTATGGATTTGGTGCGGCTACATCCTTCTGTGGTGCGCCCACCACCTGCAATGTTCAGTACCCCAATTTCCCTAGTGCTGCCACCACCCATCGTTCTCTACTCCTCAATTACATTGGTGCATCCACTAGCCTCTACAGCTTGTTCCTCAGTGCTCTGCTCCACCTCATGAAAGAGAATGGATATAGTGGCCGTGATGATGTGCTTGTTCAGGGTGGAGCAGAAGGTAAATTGGGCACCCTGGGATTGCAGTTGAGGAAGGGGTGGAGTGCCTCTAGGAGACAAGGCAGAAATGGATGGAAAGCTACTGGGAGGTGAGGCAGGGGCCACCAAGTGGAGGCGTCCTCTTCCACTGTGTGTATTTGGGTAACGGCCAGTGACTTGCTCTGCTAGAGAGGAAGTGGTGTTCGAAGAAGGAAAATGTTATCAGTGACTCAGGCTCCCTCGGCTCCCACCTCTGTGGCTGCGCGTACAATGTCGTACTCTTGCCATACTGTCTACACGAGTAGGCGAAGTCCTTTCGAAATTGGGCACAATGTGGTGCAACAACACAATTGAGCTTACAGACTGCTCAGCGGAGGGATGGAGCAGCCAGTGCCGAAGGGAAAATAAAATGAAAATCCGGGCTATGGGTGAAGTAGATGCCTAGGCCAAAATCAATGCAACAAAGGAGATGGCAGCATCTGCCGGTGGTTGTGCGGGAGCTGGGTATAGTCACGGTTTGGGGGCAGAGGCATTGCAGTGGAAGAGGTTGCAGAGGTTCATGGGCAGAACCAAAGGTGAAATTCACTTGAGGATCCATGTTTGCACAGAGCTGAGGTTGGTGACGGTCAATAGGTTGGATACAGTGCTTGCGAAAGTGCATTTATGGCTGTTGTAAATGCCAGTTTTAGACCATTGTGCCAACCTACGGGAGGCCATGTGGTCTTGCCACACACCAACCAGTCGATTGCCACCTTACTATCCTTGTTTATCACCCGCATATGGGAATGAGAGCTTATTAATGACACATTCAATGATGTAATTCACAATGTCATGAAAGGTAACAACATCATCAAAATAACCAAATAGGAAAGCACATAAATTGACACTGATATTACCCTGGAAACCTAGAAAGGAAAAATTAACAATATTTTATTTTATTAAACATTTCGTGAGGGAGTTCCCCCTTCACCCAATGACAACAAGGAGTCCACCCCTTGTCTATTGCTGAAATTTTACAAAGGAAACATAATCTTTAATTCAAGTATAATTTACTGGAGGCCATTACAATAAACATGATGTCATGTTTTTCAAACACGTTAGCCAACAATTCTTCGAGCATAATTCTTTCATGGCATGGTTGTTTACTATAATATGTTACTCGTTATAAATTGCTTTTGATGATGTAATAATAATGACCTCATTACCTGCAATAGTATTAATTATAATCTATCATTTAATTGTTGCAAAAGATCTTAGTTTAGAAACTATTGCTCCATTCTTTGTGAAAGTCATGATTCTTTTTTGGAACATTATGGTCAATAAAACTCTAACATCATGATTATCGGAAATGTCAATTTATCAAAATCCAAAGGATTATGAATTTTTAATCAAATATATAATTCAATCTCTCCGAGTGGTCATTTCTATGTTATAACCACCAATAATATTTTAAATTCATCACACATAAATTTATAAAAGCTTACATATTAATTCATATTTCAGGTGTGTGAAATAAATGTATTCAATTATAAAAGCATGGTTATTTATCCATATTTCACATTCGCTAAATAAATGCATATAATTGTAAAAACATGGTTATTTATCTTCGTTTGTGTTATTAAACTTATGACTACATTATTCCATCGCAATATAAACAAATATCTATTTTTTTTCACATGTATGCATAAACCATACGTCTTATTAAATCCATAACTACATTTACCCACAACAATATAAACCACATTCTATATAATTTTCTACTCGGATATATCAATTGATTTTATTAATATAATTATTCTAATATATTAATTTATACAAATTTAAACTTAATTACCATCCTATTTTCTTTTGAATTTATACACATAACTAAAAGCTAATATAAAATATCAATTATGAGAATGTTGGCAAAACATTATGTACTTGTGGGAGTACACTGAGCCATTATGCATACATGACAATATGCTAAAAATTGTGATCCCCATTGCAAGTCATGACTTCCCTTGAAAAGACCAGCTATTGAAAAAAACAAATACATTCTACTCCCCTGCTCTGGAATATCAAACACATTCTTTGATCAAGCAAATTATATCTAATTGTGCTAATATATCAACATAAAAATTCAAGTTTGATTACCAAGATATATAGTCTCTTTGACAAGGTGATGATTTAAGATATCAATTATGAGGATGTTTTTGTTTTTGGGTTCTTGCATATTGTCCAAATAAAATTGCAAGATACAAACACTAAAGGAACAACTAGAATAAGTATAAGTATACTAATTCAATACGAGGAAAAATGTAGTTTCCTCTAAGCAATGTATAGAAGTAGTTGTGGCCATAACCAACTAACTTACAAGGTCCATAAGATTTGAATATGTACCAAATGAATATTAAGGTTGGTCGCTCAAAAAGGTATATTGTGGCCATGTGTAGTGGCTATAGTCACATTAGAAGTTTCATTTTCAAAGGGACTACCTACTCCCTTTTTCTTCAAAAACTACATAAACATTAAAACAAAACCAATTTATTTTCTGACTCGTATCTACATGAGTTATACCACAACGCACTTTTAGAAATTTCCACTATAAAAGTTATTACTCAATGAAATGAAGTATAGGTAGCCTTTAGAAGCTACCATGGGAAAAACAAAAGTTTTCAACTTCAAAAAATTATTGGCTTTTTAAAAATAACTAGTTGAAATTTATACAAACTATTAATAAATTATTCCAAACGATATAGTTTTCTTTGAATAACAACAATAAATCAATTTACATTTAAAAATAACAATAATTATTTTTACATTTAACAACTAAATTATAATATATTTTCCTGACACAAAAAACTATTTCTTTTAATGTTCCTGAGTGAATTCACTTGGGAACATGACCACTCGAATGTAGAGTGAGTGACCCGTAAATGATTATACTATGGGATTTTATCTTAAAAGTCATTCGCCTTAAAGTAGTTCGCCACGAATTTTAATATTGGATTTCGACACAATTTTTTATATTGGATTTCATTTTTTTTGTGGCATATTCCCTAAAATAGGCACGTGCATAACCTTCTTGGAAGGCCGCTAGATTGCAATATAAAGTAACATAAGTAGTGGAGAATATAGTTATGTGATTTATTATACTTGTCGGATTACTTGTTAAACTTATTTTATTTTCACTTAATTTACAAAATTTTCAAAACAATTTAATGAAGTTGACGGATTTGTTTTATAAAAATTAAATATTTAAAAAAAAAAAAATTTATTTCTTTTAAATCTAAATTCTTATTTTCTCACATATTTTATATGCTTTTAAATAAAATTATCATCAATAAAAATTATTTTAAAAATTTTAGAAATGGAAAAAAACAAACTTCTACCAAAAATCCTAATCCTTAATTATCTTATTAAATAACCACGTGACAATTCAATACTTATTATTACTGCCGCCATGCCCTGCCATATTCTCATAGTTATACAAATTGCACATTGAATGTGCTGCGATAATGCCCGATTCTTCGGTCTGCACATTTTAGAGTCCAGCAACGCATTACATGGCGGACTATATACTCATCTTAGTTTACTGACATTAATAAACTCTGGTTTATTAATATTAGTTATGTTTGTTAAAACTAAAAAACGTGTTTTAAATTCAATGTGGCTTAATCCTCTATGTTAATTATTGGTGATTTTTTATTACGGTACGGTGAAATATATCATATACGCATCTCATATATATTTCGTTTTCGAAAATACTTTATTAAGCGAAACCATAGGCATACTCCACCTACTTCAATATTGTTGCAAAGGCATTGATTATTGATGTTGTCAAACTAGTTTGTAGCAAATTTTGTAATTAAATATCCTTTAATTTTGACTTAAGCTAACAAATCATTAAAACCAATTTTTCTTAAAGCAATAACATTATTATATATATTACATTTCCTATAAAATGTTTTGATGTGACATAATCAAAATAATGTCACATATCCAGAATAACACTATCATACACATGTTACATTTCATATAAATATTTAAATATTTTGATTTGACATAATCAAAATAATGTCACATTTGATTACGTAATAAAGGATTGTTCCGTGGGAAATCTTTATCAAAAGAAATTAACTATCTCATATAAACAGTGTTAATCACATAAATAAATAAATATTAACTTAAATTAGTTTTTAAAATACATAAAATTTATACATTTAAATTTGCTGACAACTTTGATGAATTGATATGTTATTTATTTATATAAATACTTTAATCTAGTAAAAAAATTCTAAATTGATAGGTTACCATTCATATAAATACTTTAATCTAATAAAAAGATTCTAATAATATTTAAATGATATAACGAAATCACAATCTGAACTACACACTCCCTTATTTCATATAAAAATTGAAAACAATATATTTGTATTTAATCTAATCAATGATTCTAAGTCGTCAAAAATATATGAATGATATAACGAAATCACAAGCTAAAAGACACACTCCCTTCAGATCAAAATTGAAAACAATATATATATATATATATTTTCCCGAGATACTTCTTCTCTCGTGTGTAAGAAAGGTGGAGAAGGTCATCCATTTTAAAACTCTTTTAACGTAGAGGTGATAGAGATCCGTTTGATGAAACAAGCAGAAGGTTGAGAATTTGGAGAACAACTGTGATGATATAGTGATATATGGTTAGAAGAGCAGCTGTCATGATATAGTGGTATACGATTAGAAGGAAAATTCAGAGGATTGATGAAATTTAAAATAATTAAAATAGAGTTGTATGATAATTAAGGAAGTTAAAAAAACATGCAAGGTTGCAAATATTATTAGTAAAAAGGAAACCTTATTGTTACTCATGTTTATTGGTTGAAATGTTAATCTATAAATAAACAAAGAAAATAATTTTTAAAGTTACAAATAAGTTATATATTAATTTTTTTTTAATGAAATAATGGATAATTTTTTTAATAATTTGAGTAATAAAATCTACACAATGTGTATATATTTAATTTTTTTAGATTTATGATTGTAAGTTTTTAAAAGGAAATATGATTTATTTTAATATATGATGAATAATTTAAAAAATCAATATTTTTATAAGTAATAAAGCAATATTATATAAATATATTAGTAAGTTTGAACATATCACATCTTAATTATTTTATTAATCTAGATCATTCAAACTCAGATGAGAGAGATGAAATCTCTTGAGGTGCAAACCTTTTTTAGAGTATCATGATGTAACTTTTTCTAGTTTTAGCCATGTGAGATGTATGATGAAGTGTTGTGATTTATGGATTGATGCCTATAGTCATTTACCAAACATTTAATATATATGGCCTCCCTCCTTTTAGTAATAGTTAGGAATCAAATGTAGTTATGCTATTTTTTCTTTTCATTTAATAAAGAAAATATTTTTTAGGCCTCACATATTATAAATCATGTATTTTCTAATGAGATTGCAACAAGTCTATTTACAAATAAAAAAACCTCATCGTATAGTGAGACTGAACTCTCTCTCTCTCTCTCTCTCTCATATATTATATATATATATATATATATATATATATATATATATATATATATATATATACTAAAACCATATAAATTAAATGGTTGGTATGAAACATCAAAACACTCAGCTCATCATATATTTCACATTTCCAAGATTTAAAAAAGTCATAAAATTAACTAAATTTATAACTACATTAAATTTGAATGTATTAAGCACTAATAGGGAACAAATCTTTTTTCACTTTAAAAGATGTTTTGCAACTCAAGAGATTTGATCCATCTAGGAGCTTTGTAAATGCAAGATTTAAGATGAATTCTAGGAATGGTTTAATTTCCCCCTTTAAATAGAGTATATTCGACCATGATATACCATGGGTAAATACCATGAATTCTCAATACCATGGGTCCTCTTTTTAATTTATTTTATTTTATTTGTATATAGTTATTTATATATATATTTTATTTTATTTTGACAAAGTTAAAATGTTTACATTATGTTACATTAATATTTTATTTTATTTATTTTTATATAATTTGACTTAGTCAAAATGTTAAACATTACATCACAATATCTCTACCATACTGGGTAGGAGAGCGCCTCTCTGTGCAATTATTATTATTATTAGGTTCAAAGGTGCTCTGGTGCTCTCTAGCCCAAGTATGGTAGATACGCTGTAATGTTTAACATTTTTTTTGTTAAGCTTGGTAGGACTCTCTCCTTTTTGGATTTTACATGTCCATTATTCACCCCACAACGGGGGAGGGTAGTACAAGATTCGAACCCAAAGTCTCTGGTTCGGTGAGACTTCATTCCATGACCATCACCACTTGAGCTACTTGAAGTAGACATAATGTTTAAAATTTTGACTAAAAATAAAATAAAAATAAAAAACATAAAATTAATAATTTTTATAATTAATGAATTATTAGCCTAGATCCATCTCAACTTTTGGTATCTGCCAAGTGCAGAGAGACCAAATATCTTTTCACTCTAAACTAGGTTTGCATCTCAAAGCATTTGAATCCCTCTTGACACATAAGTAGATCCATATTTAAGATAGATCTAGTTTGGTGTTTAATTATAAAAGAAAATAA
The DNA here is from genome assembly GCA_000404065.3 of Pinus taeda. Taxonomy (NCBI): domain Eukaryota; kingdom Viridiplantae; phylum Streptophyta; class Pinopsida; order Pinales; family Pinaceae; genus Pinus; species Pinus taeda. The sequence continues at coordinate 46,826 of APFE030895433.1, forward strand.
TATATTATATATATATATAAATATATATATATATATATATATATATATATATTATATATATATATATATATATATATATATTATATATATTATATATATATACTATATATATTAAAAAACAAGTAAGTAGCCCTATATTCATCTTAAGTGGATCAAATTTTTTCAAAGTGGAAACCTCCTTTTTTGAGTAACTTGGGGAAATGTTTTGTACCTTGAGAGATTTGATCCCTCCCGACGCTTGATGATTCACAAATAAGTTTGAAATCCTAGACTTGTTTTAATTATAATTATTAATAGTTATATTAATAACTGTATTTTATTTTTACTTTTATTTTTATGTAATTTGACTAGGTCAACATGTTTAGATAACATAACATAACATAGCATAATTGGACATTACAACTTCTCGTCCATACTAGGCTAGATAGTACCTCTCTCAGTAACCAAAAGGGTACACATTTCCTTCTGTAGAGCTGATAATTAAAAAATAACCAAAATTCAAATCCTTTTAAATAAATAAACCATTTGATATTTTAATGAAAATTTCATTAATCTTAAATGTAGTTGTCAACATATTCATTTAATTAGAACTATATATAACAAAAATGAACTAATATCAATAACGACCTAGATCCATCTTAACTTAGGATCTTCCAAAGCTAGTAGAGGGATCAAATCTCTTGAGATGCAAACATATTTTAGAATGAAAAGAGATTTTATCCCTCTCAGTGCTTGGTAGATCTAGAGTAAAGGGTAAATAATATATATGTAGTTAACATTGAAACATTTTGTTTATAATTTAGGTTCTCACTTGATACAACTTGAGTGTCCCTAATGGTTAACAGTATGTGTTTTGTCCCAAGAGGTCACATGTTGAAAACCAGAAGGGATGTATGCCTTTGGAAACTACATGTGTTTCCTCCTAAGAGGTCACATGTTCAGAACTAGAGGGGATGTATGTCTTCGTAAACTTAGCACTCACATCGTTGCGCGGAGGTTGGTCCCTTGTCCCACAAACAAGGGGGTTTCATAAAAAAAATTAGTGTTTGGCTTGGCTGTGACTATAAAATTAGATAATGATAATAATTAAATAATTAAAATGTTAAAACGTTTCTGATATTTTTTCCTTGTATGCATACATTTGACTATTGTTATTATTAATATTTTCTAAAATATTACATTTCAAATCCATATTAAGCATTGAAAGAATAACAAATATCCCTCATACATTGAATCAGAAAGAAATTATTAATAGAATAATAATTTTCTCAATCTTTCTCTCTTTATATATGTTTCATGTTAAAATCTTTTAAATTTTTCTTTGTTATTGATATTTTTAAAATCTTATATGTAAAATAAATTACAACATTGAAAATATAAGAAAAAAATATAAATTTAAATAAATTTATTTTTTCTTTGTATAAAGTAGATATAAAACTATGTTATTTAATATTGACATTGAAATATTGTTGTTATTAATATATTTTTGTTTCAAATATCACATATAAACAGAATGATTTTTTGTAGAAAGAATTCCACATCATGTAATATCAATAATATTATTTATTTTCATGAAATTACACCTCGTAGTAAAAAGTAATTTTTTTTAACTCATATCCATATTAAGTAAGGAAGAGTTACAATTATTCCTCATACTAAAAGGTAAATTATTTATTTTACTTTCGGTTACTTTATATCTCTATATAAAGGTATATATGTTGATTTTTGGTATCATCGGATGTGCGCTAAGCCTCCAAATTTGTAGGGAGGCTAGGACACATGTATTCCAAACTACTCAAAATCGTTTTGGAAAATTCCACCCTGAGACAATGTTATTAAAATAATTAATTATTTTTAATAGATGCCTAAGTATAAACTTATGAATTTAAATTAATTAAAGGGTGTTAATCAAATTGAGGGTGAAAATTCTAGAAGAAGATGGAGATTGAGTCCAAATGATATGAGCCATTGATTAGAATCTAATATGGGTCATTGATTTCTCAACTAAAGGATTATAAAAAGGACTTCGATGGCCATTTGTAAAACACATCGAAGAGAGATCAAGAGATTGAGTTTCTCAGAGAGGGAAACACAGCGGTTGCTAGAGAATCAATTAAAGATATTTCTTGCAGTGAGGGGCAGGGATAGTTTCCAGAGGGAAGTTTTCCTGGTCCATAGAGTACAAGGAAGAGAGGGCAGAAATACGTCCAAAGAGGCTGACGCAGGGCCATGTAGAGCTACGATGTGGTAGTGCATAGCTTCAAAGGGAAATCAAAATTCTTCTGAGGAACAATCAATATTTAGTGCCGCGATCAGGGTGTGAGATTGGGAGGCTAGAGATCTTTAGTTTCCAACCAGCATAGGATCAAAAGGAGGTGCAGTGCAGTCCTAGCTACAGTGACATAGTGATTGCGTGGGAGTGATGCAGAATGACGCAGAGGCAGCGCGAAGGCTGATCTCCAACACAGATCAATGTCGGTTCTTCCAGTGATAGGGTGAGATCATCTCACTATTTTTTTGCCCATTTTTTCTCTGTATCGGATAGCCAGTTGGGCATCCAACAAATTGTATTAAAAACACTAATGCTTAATAATACAAACCATTAATTGTTGCACTAGGTTTCCTGCATTGCGTTTTTCGGGGACATTTGTCCCAAAATAACGGTGTGATGTGTTGTGTATTTATTTCTTTCTCAATTTCTTGTTTCCACATTTAATTTAATTAGTGAAGGCTATCGTGTATTAGTTTCGGTATTTGATGTAGGATGCAGTAAATATTTTTTAGGTAATTAAACAAATAGAAGATACTTAATCAGTTGGTGCAATAGAAATTTCATTCTCCAAATTTTCACATGGTATCAGAGTGCAGGTGAAGCAAGATAGAAGAGACGAAAGATCTTGGTGTTGAAGAGAAGGAGGGAAGTCGAAGTGTTGCGTAGGCAACAAATCGAATCCCCACAGGGATTGTGCAGTCTAGACTAGGAGGGAAAATTTTTTGTGGGAAAATATCTTTGTATGAGTTGATAGAGAGATATTTCTAGATCAACGTTTGCCAGTGTCAGAGGGAGGAGCGTGGAAGCATCATCGTAGAGAATTTTTCTGGTGAGACATAGTTTTTTGCAGTAGTTGCTAGGGCATAAACACTTTAGAAGGAAGAAGGAGACAATGTTGAGGGGATTTATTCCTCAGAGAATTCCTAGCTAGGGTATTTTATTTCTCTATTGCTAAGTAGCAGCAAAGAGGAGAAAATATACTAACTCCAGTAGGGAGTACGCAGGGTAGAGCTACACAGAGGAAATATGAGGTAGTACAAGATTTCATTGGTAGAGATGGCATCTAATGGGTTGTGAGATCAGGATCGGTTGGATGGTGCATTTAACTATATGATCTAGAAGGTAGGGATATCATGTCTTCTGGACGAGCATATTCTCAAAACCTATGCCGACAGTGTGGTAGTTGTAACCACGGACCCAGATCTGCCCAAGAAGTACAAGCGTGAGATGGCAAAGACAAATTGATTGATCCTCTACAGAGTGAGAGATCACGTAGTGTGTCACATTGTCAATAAGGATACTGCCTGACAGATGTGGGAAGCATTGACTACGTTATACGAAGGATATTCTAAGCAGTGGAAGATGTACTTGAAGTAGAAGATGAGATCCACATAGATCTAGAAGGGGGAACACATTGATCTGTTCCTAACAAAGGCTTCAAGAAATCCGAGACTCATTGGAAGCTATGGGTTCAACACCTCAGCTTACCGAGATGGTGAGTTTGGCCCTGAATTTTGTTTCAGAAGAATGGAAAGTATTTATCCAAAGCATCTCGAGTAGAAAGAGATTGCCAGATTAGGAAGGGACATGGGCCACTCTTCAGTAGGAAGAGATGATGAGCGATTTAGTTAAGTGAAAACTTGAAAGAAAGAACAACAGTGGGACGAAGCCAAAGGAGGAGGAGGAGAATGTAGGCCTTGCATCTAAGGGGCAGCAGGAGTAGTGGAGGCAGAAGAAGGATGTCTCGAAGATCAAGTGTTTCCAGTGTGGTGAATTTGGTCACTACGCTACACAATGTCTTCTCAAGAAGAAAGATAAAGACAAGAACCATGATCCAAAGGCTACGTCCACAAAGATCAAGGAGAAGGAGTTCACCATGATTGCTCAAATACCTCTAGGGGAGAGGTGGTTTGATCTAGTACTATAGTTCAAAAGAACTAGACATGGGAAGGATCCTTTAGGAGTCCACCTCTTGGATCAATACCTTGCTATGGGAGCCCATATCAGAAGAAGCAGGATGGATCGAGATCCTTTGATGAAGAGGAGTGTGAGAGTGAGAGTTTTAGTGGCTATGAGGGCCAGACATTGAGCAACGCAAATCAGAGTTGGCAACAATGCAGTTGGCACAGTGTCGAGTCAGTAGTAATGCAAAGGCTTTAGAGGGTTAGCGCAAAGACTAGCAATAGTGAGAACTCTAGCAACAAATGCATCATGCTGAACACCTGTTGAGTAATTTTGGATTCTTTTTCGTTGTTAATGCATCACAGTAGCAGTTGGAGAAGGTTGCAGTACATATGTAGTGTTGGCAGTGGCACGATTAGCAATAGTACAGATGTAACATTTGCGCAGTATTTGTTGGCAGCGATGTCAAACATCAACAATGCAAAGGCAGATGTTATAGAGAAGGGAGATGCTTCAGTAGGTTTCATTACTAGAGAACATTCCTTGCTAAGAGGGAGTGTTGATTTCTAGTAGCATCGGATGTGCTTTAAGCCTCAAACTTGCAAGGAGGTTAGGACACATGTATTCCGGAATAACCATAAATTGTTTTGGGAAATTACACCTAGAGAAATTTATTTAAATAATTAATTATTTTACTTCAAATTATTAATTTTTATTTTAACATAATTATAGTTATGAGGAATATAAAAACCTGAGCGATCAGACTATTGTAAGAGGATGAAGCACGGTTAGGGTTTCAACTAGCTAACCTTGACAAACTTGTAGAAACCTTTGGTGCATAAGGAGCTCTGCAATATCAGCATGTTGCAGCCACCTGTTGATCAGGGTCATGATTCCTCTGACATGGGGGAGAGATCCCCTCCTACCAGAACATTGCGGCGGGGGAATCTAGTTTGCACGGAGTGGCCCCTAACAAAAATGGTGCCCGCAACAAAGGACTGTCGGTCCTCGAAGCGCAATGGAAAGTGAGTCTGGGAGGACAGTACCTACCATGGGCTACTAAGAAATTGAGATCCGTCATTCCTAACAACAAACTAGAGGAATACAGAAAGTTTATGAAGGATCATGCCATGACTTGTAAATTTATCGGAGCCTGGCCAATAGAGAAGGAACTAATCAAATGGATCCAACTTATATGGCATCCACAGGGCCACATTGACCTCAAAATAGGAGAAAAAGGCTTCTTCACAGTTATATTTTCTAATCTGGAGGAAAAAGAGAGAGTTTTTTAATATGGGCCATATTTCTTCAACAATCCAGGGCTTTTCATAAGACACTGGGAGGAATGTTACAACCTAGATTAGCAAAAGCTTCTTGCCCCCCAGTTTGGGTTCGATTATTCACCCTTCCAATGGATTTTTGGGACCTAGAAATCCTAGAGGGGATCGAAAAGTTTATTGGAACCTTGGTCAAGATTATAAACTCCAAGGGATGGGGAAGGTACACCTCATATGCTAGAATCTACGTATATGTGAACATCATAGAGCCACTATCAAACTTCATAGAATGGGAATACCTTGATGAGTTAAGCAATATCCCTTGGACTATGAGCACATTCCCTTCAGGTGTTTCCATTTTCATGAATATGGGCATCTGTTTCATGCCTTCTTGCTAAACCAAAACAAAAGCCATGCAACTGCAAAAACAAATGGAGAAGCGGTGGTAAGAGAAGACGACAAAGTGTTCTAGGAGGTCCACTGATAAAAATATAAATCAGAGGCATCTGGTAAACCATAGATCTACACAAAACAAAAAAGAGCAGCACACCCAGAACTAGTATGAAGTCCTACAGGAGGAGGAGGAAGGAGTGGCAATCCCTGACAATATAATGGAACCAGAAAACACCCAAAAAACCCCCCGAAAGGGGAACAAGCCCAAGAAAAAAGCGACAGTGGAACCTCATGGAAAATAAAATATCATGCAAGTGGTGGAGCAAGTCCATATGAAGATTGATAACCAAAAGGAAGATCTCGGTGTAGAAGAACAAGTGATGAAATGCCTACTGCAAGAATGGAGGCATATGGATGAACGTTTCATCCTAGAAGACCATAAGCAATTATATAAGGAAACCTCTAAAAAATACAAAGCCAAATAGGGTACAACTATTATCGTCCAACCAGAGCATTTAGGCTCCCAAGCAAGCCAAGACCAAGATCCTGAACCCCAATGAAAAGGGGTAAAGAAGTGTGGATGAATCACTTTGAATGAATCCAAGCAGATGGTTGGGGAACTACTTGTAAATTCTAGAAGGGTAGTACCTCTGTGAGAGGTATTCCACCAACCCAAAAAACCATTGAAATAATTATTACATCCTGTACTATATAAGGCCTCAATGGCAGAGGAAAACAAAGGTTTCTTAAGAATAGATTAAAGAGAGATAATCCAAGCATCATGATAATACAATAAACAAAGATGAGTGAAAGAAAACTGAAATAAATCCTAAATAATTTCAAACCACAGTATGAAATAATTACTCAGGATGCAAATGGTAGTGCGAGAGGTTTGGTGATCCTTTGGAACCCCAGGGAGATAATGTTTGAAGAATGTATTAGCCTGCCAAAAATACTCTCGGGAAAATTCTAGTATATTGGATCCAGAGAATAGGTTCTACTCACACGGGTCTATGGACACCACATCCTAGGGGAAAAGGGGTATTTCTCCAGAATTTGACAAAAGGGCTTTGTTACAATTATGATATAAAATACACTAAAGGTCATAATTATGAGCTGAGAAGAAAGTATTTTACAATTATTGTGAAGAGGAGGAAGAAAAGAATCAAGAAACATCAAACGAAGAGGATATACACCAGGAACCAACCCATAGAAAGAAGAAATGAATCTGACCATATCTTGTAATGCATTGATAGGAATTACCACTCCCCAAACTCTCAAGATAGAAGGGCATATCAAGAAGAAAAAGGTAAGAGTGTTGATTGATTCGGGTAGTACCCATCATTTTATTCATTGTAAGATAGCTACGGAATTGAACTGCTTCCTATATCTAGCACCAGAGTGTCAAGTAATATTTGTAACAATGTGATGTTGGACAATGGTTGACCATGGTTGATATTAATATTGAGACAATCATTGTCATAATGCAATATTCGACCATGGTTGGCTGTGATTGACCATGGTTGACTATGATTGATATACAAACCCAATGCATTATTAATAAACCTAAGGGATTGACGTTATAAACCCAAGAGAATAGTAAGCCCCAAGGGATTATGAACCCAAGGGTATAATATTAGACAGAAGGGACTAACATTATAAACCTAAGGTATATAAACCTTAAGATAAATATTATAAACACTAAAATAAGCATGGTTGACCATTTTTGATTTTCATATTGAGACAATCCTTGTCACAATGCAATGTGGGGCTATGGTTGACCATGCTTAACTATGGTTGTTTCATATCAAGACAATCTTTATCAAAATGCGATGTTCGACCATGATTGACCATGGTTGATCATGGCTGACCATGACTATCATACTGAAACAATCTTTGTCATAACACGATGCTGGACCATGGTTGACGTTGGAACATTTAATTATAAACCCAGGATCTATAAACTTGAGATAAATATTATAAGCCCTAAAATAAATATGGTCGATCATGGTTGACCATATTTATATTAACCATGCTTGACCATGATTGATTTTTATAAGGAGACAGTATTATCATAATGTAAGGTTGGACCATGGTTAACCATGATTGGTTTTCATATTGAGACAATCATTGTCACAATGCCACATTCGACCATGGTTGGCTACGATTGACCATGGTTGACCATGATTGATATTATAAACCAAAGGGAATAATAAACCCATCGGATTAATATTATAAACTCAAGGGAATAATAAACCCAAGGGATTAATACTAAAATCCCAAGGGATTATGAACCCAAGGGAATAATATTAAACCCAAGGGACTAATAGTATAAACTGAAGGTATATAAATCCTAGAATAAATATTCTAAACACTAAAATAAACATAGTTGACCATGGTTTATTTTCATATTGAGACAATCCTTGTCATAATGCGATGTTGGACCATGGTTGACCATGCTTAACCGTGGTTGATTTTGATATAACAAAAATATTTGTCACAATGTGATGTTCAACCATGATTGACCATGGATGACCGTGTTTTATTTTATAAAACATGGTTGTATATGGTTTACAAAGGTTGACCATGATTGACCATGGTTAATCATGGTTGACCATGATTATCGTATTGAAACAATCTTTGTCATAGTTTGACATTGGACCATGATTGAGACAATGATTGATTTTCATATTGAGACAATATTCGTCACAATGGAATGTAGGAGCATGGGTCACCATTATTAACCATGGTTGACCATGATTGAATTTATAAAACATGGTTGACCATGGTTGACCATGCTTGAATAATATTAAACCCAAGGGACTAATATTATAAACCCAAGGTATATAAACCCCAAGATAAATATTATAAAAAATAAAATAAACATGGTTGACCATGGTTGATTTTCGTACTGGGAAAATCCTTGTCACAATATGACATTGGACCATGCTTGACTATGATTTATTTTCAAATTGACAGAATCTTTGTCACAACGTGACATTGGACCATGGTTGATTCTCATATTGAGATAATATTTGTCACAATGCGATGTTGGAGCACGTTTGACCATGATTGATGTTATAAAACATGGATGACCATGCTTGATATTAAAAACCCAAAAGGATAATAAACCCTAGGTATTAATACTCAAAACCAAAGGTATTATAAAGCTAAGGAAATAATATTAAAACCTAGGAATATGAACCCTTAGATTAATAAACCCAAGGGATGGATATTATAAACCCAAGGGATAAAACTTATAAACCCAACATATATAAACCCTAAGGTAATTATTATAAGCCCTTAAATAAACATGTTTGACCATGGCTGATTTCCATATTGACACAATCCTTGTCACAATCCAATGTTGGGCCATGATTGACAATGCTTGACTATGATTGATTTTTGTATCGAGACAACCTTTGTCACAATGTGACATTGGACAATGGTTGACCATGGTCGATATTCATATTGAGACAATCATTGTCACAATGTGACATTCAACCATGGTTGGCTATGATTCACCATGGTTGGCTATAATTGACCATGGTTGTCTATGTTTGATATATAAACTGAAGGGAATAATAAACCCAAGGGATTGATAGTATAAACCCAGCGGAATAATAAACCCCAAGGGATTATGAAACCAAGGGAATAATATTAAACCCAAGGAAATAATATTAAACCTAATGGACTAATATTATAAACCCAATGTATATAAACCCTAAAATAAATATTATAAACACTAAAATAAACATGGTTTACCCTCCTTAATTATGGTTGTTTTGTATCAAGACAATCTTTGTCACAATGTAATGTTTAACAATGTACGACAATGTTTGATTTTATAAAACATGGTTCAACATGGTTTACAAAGGATGACCATGATTGACCATGGTTGACCATGATTGACCATGGTTGATCATGGCTGACCATGATTAACATATTGAAACAATCTTTGTCATAACACGACATTGGACCATGGTGGAAACAATGATTGATTTAATATTAAGACAATCATTGTCCCAATGCGACAAAGGCACATGAATGACCCTGATTAACCATGGTTGACGATGATTGATTTTATAAAATATGGTTGATGATGGTTAACCATGATTGAATTTAGAAAACATGGTTGATAATGGTTGACCATGATCAACATTACAAACCCAAGGGAATAAGAAACCCTAGGTATTAATACTAAATACCCAAGGGATTATAAACCGAAGGGAATAATATTAAACCTAGGATATGAACCCATAGATTAATAAACCCAAGGGATAAAAATTATAAACCAATGGTATATAAATCTCGAGATAAATATTATAAACCCTAAAATAAAGATGGTTGAGCATGGTTGACCATTGTTGATTTGCATATTGAGACAATCCTTGTCAGAATGTAAAGTTGGATCATGATTAACCATGCTTGACCATAATTGATTTTCATAAGGAGAAAATATTGTCACAATGCAATGTTGGACCATGGTCAACCATTGTTGATTTTCATATTGAGACAATCATTGTCACAGTGTGAAATTTCACCATGGTTGACCATGGTTGGCTATGATTGACCACAATTGACCATAATTGGTATTATAAACCCAAGGGAATAATAAAACCAAGGGATTGATATTATAAACTCAAGGGACTAATACTAAAATCTTAAGGGATTATGAACCCAAGGGACTAATAGGATAAAGTGAAGGTATACAAACCCTAAGATAAATATTCTAAACACTAAAATAAACATGGTTGACCATGGTTTATTTTCATATTGAGACAATCCTTGTCACAATGAGACGTTGGATCATGGTTTGACCATGCTTAATCATGGTTGATTTTCATATAAAGACAATCCTTGTCACAATGCGATGTTTGACCATGGTTGACCATGATTAACCATGGATGATTGTGTTGGATTTTATAAAACATGGTTGAACATGGTTTACCAACTTTGACCATGATTGACCATGGTTGACCATGATTATCATATTGAAACAATCTTTGCCATAGTGCAACTTTAGACCATGGTTGAGAGAATGATTGATTTTCATATTGAGACAATATTTGTCACAATGTGATGTAGGAGCATGGCTCACCATGATGAACCATGGTTGACCATGGTCAACCATTATTGATATTATAAACCCAAGAGAATTGTAAACCCTAGGGATTTATACTAAAAATCCAAGGTATTGTAAACCTAAGGGAGTAATATTAAACCCTAGGAATATGAACACTTAGATTAATAAACCCAATGAGTTCTAATTTCATTTTGATAGGAGCCCTGACCCCTTACTATACAAGAAAACCCCATAAACCTTCTCATGAGCTTCCAATTAATGATCCAAATGAGAAGTAAATCGTACTCAGAGAAAAAATTAGAGCACAAATAGAAAACCGCTTCCCTCCGTCGCCTACTTATTCAACTCCTCTCCGCATCATGAACCAACTATGAAAACTCTCAATATTCTCACAAAAACCTAGAAAATTATGATTGCGTGTCTATGAGTGTTCATCGAAAATTGTTTTCATATGCTCCATTATTCAGTTAATAACATAATCAGTGATACAGGTGCTCATTATAAAATCATTGATGTAACTGATTGGCGTACTTTGGAAATCAAGCCACGACGGTCTTCCCATTCAAACGCAGGGTGGTACATGTAGCTCTTCCTCTTCAGTTTCCCGCAGATGCTTTGATGCAATTTTATTTAAAATTTTTAAAAGATAACATATCATATTTTCTGGAGTTCACTTCATGTTCCATGACTGCATGTCAGTAGATATGCTTCTCAAATGAAACATATTCTTTCCACATTTAATCTGACCCCTTCCAATGTTTTTATTAAAAACTGTGTAGATATACTTCATGAAGCATATTCTTCCCCACATTTAATCTCATCCCTGCAAGTTTAGAAAACCAATTACTATGTAAAATCACCCATGTTGCATATTAATTATTTTCTCTGTCATGTATTAATGTCAAATTCGTATGTTGAGAAAAATATGGATGTAAAAGTCATTTTGTAATATGGAGTTTTACAAACATTTACTCCGCAACCCAAGTGATGCTTAATTGTAGTAAGTCTTTTGTATTTTCACTTAGTGCTTCAATCTCCATTTATCATGCTAATTTATTTTCCTATGGTTTGAAATATAATACAAAATATGTTATGTTGCGATGTGGTCTTAACCCTTTATGAGTAAATTTACTGCAACCATTTTCTTTTATTCTGTTTTGCTATGAGTTATTTCCTATATTTTATTAAGCCCCTGTCTCTTCCTGTGTTTTATTAAGCCCCTGTGTATTTGCGATTTCCTTCCTATGTTTAATTAAGCCCTTGTGTAGTTGTGATTTCCTTGCCGTAACTAAAGTTGACTTCGCCGAAACAGATTTCTGAGCCAAACTCTTCTCTACCCCATAAATTTTTTCTAATATGGTATCAGAGTGGGCTAAATATTGTTAGTGTAAAAACAAGAGTTTTTACTAACATTTAAAATTATTTTCAGGGCTGATTGTTTTTTAGAATATTTACTAGCAAGTAGAAAGTTTTTTTACAGTTAGAAATGGCAACATCAAGCTGTAAATGTTTTCTAACATAGTATCCGAGTGGGTTAAATATTGTTAATGTAAAAACAAATGTTTTTACTAATTAAAATTATTTTGACGGCCGATTATTTTTTAGCATATTTACTAGCAGGTAGAAAGATTTTTTACACTCAGAAATGACAACATCAAGCACAAGCTTGAATTGTCCTTAAATACCTCAGTTTAATGGGAAAAATTATGATTATTGGGCTATTACAATAAAGGCCATGTTTTCTTCTCAAGACATTTGGGATTTGGTGGAGAATGGTTTTCAAGGATCAACAGATGCAACAACATACAATGCCTTATCTCAAGAATAAAGAGATTTGTTAAGGGACAACAGGAAGAAGGATTCAAAAGCCTTATTCTATACTTTCCAAGAAGTTCATGAAGGTATTTTCCGAACGGTTGCAGCAACAACGAAGTGCAAGCAAGCATGGGACACCCTCCAGGGAGCCTACCAAGGAATGACAAAAGTTAAGACAACAGAATTGAAAATTTTGAGAAGATATTTTGAAACACTTTGTATGAAAGAGTTGGAGAATGTGGACTCATTTTTTACACATGTAATTGGGTTTGTTACTCAAATCAGGTCTCATGGTGATACACTTAAAGAAACGAAAATAGTTGAGAAATTTTTGAGAAGTTTACCAACAAGGTTTGATGCCATTGTTGTGGCCATAGAAGAGACAAAGGATCTCTCACAGTTCTCAGCGTATGAGCTTCATGCATCACTGAGATTTCATGAACATAGATTGAATAGAGCAACAAGCTCCTCATTGGAACATGCCTTCAAGACATAGGTTTTATTTGGTCAAGGTCAAGGTAGAGCAAGATCATATACTAGAGGAAGAGGAAGAAACCCACATAGAGGTGGAAGAAGTGGCCCTTTAAGCTCAAATGGAAGGGGCAACATTCAAAATCCAAGTCAAGGCCCAAGCCAAAATCAAGCACAAGGTCAAAGGTATGATAAATCTCAAGTTCAACATCATTACTGTAAAATTATGGTCATTATGCAAATGAATGTAGAAATAAGCAATATGACATTAGTAGCAAACCAAGCATAAATTTCACAAAAGAAAATCAGAACCATGATAACATGTTTTTAGCTTGTAATGTAGCACAAGAAAAGCAAAGTGATATATGGTATCTAGATTCAGGTTGTAGCAACCACATGTTAGGGAATATATAAATGTTTTCCAATCTAGATGAAAGTGTGAAATTTGAAGTGACATAAGGGACTGATAGCAAAGTCTCTGTCATGGGCAAAGGGAGAGTTAATATCTTAATAAAGAAGGGAGAGAAGAAGTACATCTCAGATGTTTATTTTTTCCCTCGTTTAAAGCATATCCTTATAAGCATTGGACAACTCATGCAAAAGGGCTACAATGTATTTTTCAAAAATGATCAGTGCACAATTTTGGATAGGCCTCCAAGCAGATAGCTAATTACAAAGTTTCAAATGGCAAACAATAGAATGTTTCCCGTAAATATAAGATCAGAATTGGAGAAAGAAGGGGCACAAGCACAACTCTCAATGAACTCACAAGTGGATGGAAGAAAAGATGCAGCTGTCGCACAGGTGAACTATCAAGTAGAGGTCAAAGATGAAAATTGGTTATGGCATTTGATATTTCGACATCTCAACTTTGGAGGTTTGAATTTTCTGCATAAGAAAGGCATGGTGAAGGGATTTCCGCTCATAGAAAAAAAAAACAACCTATGTGAAGGATGTATCTTGGACAAGCAACATAGGGGGACAATTCCAGCAGGAAATTCAATAAGGGCAAAGGCACCTTTGGATATTTTCCACTTAGATTAATGTGGACCAATGCATACAACATCAATTCGTGGCATCCACTATGTATTGACCTCCATAGATGACTACACAAGGAAGACATGGAGCTTTCTCCTAAACAGAAAAGTGAAGTGTTTGAGCGCTTTTGCCAATACAAATCTCTTGTTGACAAGCAAAGCAAAGAATACATAAAAGTCCTTAGAACTGATAAAGGTGGTGAATACATCTCAAATGATATCCTTTGATTTTGTAGGGAGCATGGAATTCACAAGCAATTTACAACAAGATATACACCTTAGTAAAATGGTGTAGCAGAAAGGAAGAATAGGACCATTATGGAAATGGTGAGGAGTATGTTGAAGGGAAAGCATTTGCCAAATGATTATTGCGCCGAATTTGTCACTTGTGCAACATATATCTTGAATAGATGTCCAACCAAAAGCGTCCAGAACATGGTTCTTGAAAAGGCATGGAGTGGAAGAAATCATAGTGTCACTGACATGAGAGTCTATGGATGTGTGGCGTATGCACATGTTCCGATTGAGTTGAGGAAGAAGTTTGACAACAAGAGGGATAAATGCATATTTGTTAGTTAGAGTGATGAATCCAAGGCATACAAGCTCTACAATTCATCAACTAAGAAAGTCATAATCAATAGAGATGTGTAGTTCATAGAAGAGGAAGCATGGGATGGAAGTTTAGAGAATAAAATCAATGTGAAAGCATGTATACCACATGAGGACAAAGAGGAATTGACAACAACAAACAATCCCTCAACAGTGACTCCTTCTACTCCTATTCAAGCGCAACAAAGTAGGCAATAAGGAACACCATCAACAAATAATAGGATAGCGTCATGCAGTCAAACATGTGCTTCTCCAAGCACGCCGCAACGCGCAACACCAAGTGACATGTCAAGCCCATCTTCAACAAGGACAAGAAGACGAAAATTCAGAAATTTAAATAAGATCTATGGGCAAGATGAAGGTGATAGTAACACTGGTATGAATTCCTTCTTTGTTTTATTTTTTCATGTAGATGACCCAATCCATTTTTAGGAAGCAGTCAAAGAAGAAAAATGGGTTGCGGTAATGGAGGAAGAAATAGAAGTAGTAGAAATGAATGACACATGGGAGTTAGTGGACTTGCTACAAGGAAAGCAAGTCATTGGAGTGAAGTGGGTCTATAAGACCAAGAGCAACGTTGACGAAAAGATTGAAAGGTATAAAGCGAGGCCAGTGGTCAAATAATACAAGAAGCAACATGGAAGAGATTATGCGGAGATGTTTGCACTATTCGCGAGGATGGAGACTGTGTGTACAATTGTGGCAATTACTGCACAACATAAATGGAAAGTGTATCAAATGGACGTAAAATAAGTGTTCTTGAATGGAGTGCTGAAAGAGGAAGTGTATGTTGTGCAACTGCCTTGCTATGAGATAGAAGGCCAAGAAAACAAAGTATATCGGTTGAGGAAATCTCAATATGGGCTGAAGCAAGCACTGCGTGCATGGTACAGCAGGATAGGTTCCTACTTGTTGGACAATGGTTTCAACAAATGTGATAATGAGCCTACTCTCTACATCAAAGAGAGCGATGGTAATATTCTTATTATAATCTTATAGGTAGATGATTTGATTTTTACAGACAATGATGATTTCCTCATCGTTGTTTTCAAACAAGTTATGAAGAATGAATTTGAAATGACTAACTTGGGGTTGTTAAGATAATTTTTGGGCATAGAAGTGAAGCAAATAGAAAATGGAATTTTTACTTCTCAAGCAAAGTATGTAGTAGACTTTTTGGAGAGGTTTAAGATGCAGAACAAAAAGCCCGCACCAACTCCAACTGTCATGGGGTTGAAGTTGAGCAAAGGATATTGCAAGAACAATGTCAGTCAGACATTATAAAAAAGTATGATAGGTAGCTTGATGTATTTGACTGCCACTAAGCCGGATATAATGTATGCAATGAGTTTGGTGTCGAGGTTCATGGAGACACCCAATGAAACACATTGGCAAGCGGTGGAAAGGATTCTAAGTTATGCCAATGGGACAAAGAAGTACGGTATTCAATATGCCACAACAGGTGATTTCAGGCTGGTTGGTTACACTAACAGTGATTGGGCAGGAAGTGTCAATGACTGAAAGAGCATGTCTGGATATGTTTTTCATTTGGGTTTTGAAGCCATTTCATAGGCTTCGAAGAAGCAATCTATAGATTCATTGTCAACAACAAAAGCTGAATATGTCACTACAACAATAGCAAAGTGTGAGGTAGTTTGGATGAGAAGGATGTTGAGGGATCTCCGCCATGACCAAGAGGGAACGACAACTATTTTCGGCGACAACACTTCAACAATTGCATTGCCAAAGAATATTGTCTTTCACAAGAGGACTGAACACATTGATGCTAAATATCGTTTTATTAGAGAATTGATTAACAATGATGAAACTGTGTTGCAGCACTGTAAGGAAGAGGAACAATTTGTTGATTTTTTCACAAAGCCATTGGCACATGAAAATTTTGTTTATCTTATAGATTGTTTGGGAATTGTCAATGACGACAGTTGTTATTAAGGGGGAGTGTTGGAAATAATAATCCCTACCACCACCTTAAACACATTGACAAACACCATGCTTGCCCAATCAACTAATGCATGTTTGCGATTTTGTTTGCGGGTGAAAGGACTAAAGTCAGAGCAGAAGTACATCACTGATCATATCACAACACAACAGAGAGTTTAAGGAATTTAACAAATTTTGGTGAATAGATATGGGAAAGCATTTACTCCACGATTGTTGCCCACACTCCACAACACCTGCAAGTTTAGAAAACCAATTACCATGTAAAATCGCCCATGTTGTGTCTTAGTTATTCGCTCTGTCATGTATTAATGTCAAATTTATATGTTGAGATAAATATGGATGTAAAAGTGATTTTGTAATATTGGGCATGTTAGAGAGCGAGAATCTGTGAGGTAGTGAGGAAACAATCGTGGAGGAAATATTTTCACTTGGAGCTGCAACCTCCATTCATTAGGCGAATGTATTTTCCTATGTTTTGAAATATAATACAAAGTATGTTATGTTGCGATGTGGTCTTAAACTTTTATGAGTAAATTTACGGCAACCATTTGCTTTTACTCTGTTTTTCCATGAGTTATTTCGTATGTTTTATTAAGACCTTGTGTAGTTGTGATTTCCTTGCTACAACTGAAATTGACTTCCCCACAACCAATTTCTAAGCCAAACTCCCCCCTCTTCCCCGTAATTTTTTTCTAATGAAATGTTGATTTTTCCATTGAAATGGAAAGTTTAAGTGTACATTTTAATATTCCAAAGATTTTTAATGATGAATCAATTTATATATAAACACATTTTATATAACAAAAATATACCACTTTTATGACCAATCTCAATAATAATAATAATAAATGATAAACTACTCAGTCAAGTCCATTTCACATTCGATACATATATATGTTTTCATGACCATGTTGTAAATTTTTACAAACCAGAAAGATTTGTAAAGGTTATGATTTCCCTTCCATGTCCACTGTCTCATCTTGAGCATTGATCTAAATACCCCAATGTTATAGCGGCCTGCATCCTATATTGATCAGGGATGTCCTTAACGGAGGAGCTTGCCAATCTAAAGATGATGAGAAACTTTAACAAGTATAATTTATACTTTGCTAATTCTGGCAAACAAGCAACTGTTCTACTTCTTTTCGCCGATTTTCTATTCATTAGCAGTTTTCCTATGGTTGTGTTGACAGAGTTGCACTCATATGCATGTAATAACGCTTCTGTCAAGGTCAAAGTAGATACTTCGTGGAGATATTTTAGGAGCATACTGATGGGTGATCTACTTGCGAATGCACCTGAAACAGACTTCAACAGTTCCTCTTATGGTGAAAGTTGTTATTTTGACAATGAATTATGTAATTTTGGGTCAAATGTAACTAGTTATTTCTATATCAAAATAACATTTATGTAACGTTGGACGCTGGTATAAAACTAGTGAATGCCCGAGAGATGTAATCATGGAGAATCATTTTTGAACAAAAAAGATTCCAATCCCTTGCCCCATGGATGTTTCCTTAACACCCTGTCGAGGTTTTACCACGTAAATCCTGTGTATCTATTTGTGTGTTAGTTTTCTAGTTAGTTATGTTGTTTTCTTGGTCAATGTATAACTGAATGTGTGTAATTCTTTCCTCATTATTTCTTCTATTCAACCAACAAGTGGTATCAGAGCCTGAATCAATTAAAAACTCCCAAAAGTTTTCATGGAGTGGGAGTTGAGATCTGAGGGCCGAGTGGTTGGAGGAGTTGAGCATTTCAATTTGGGCGATTGTTGTGTTAGTGGAGTCCTTTCCATCTATTTTGTGTGTTGCAATCAGCAAACATGGATCCTTTTCTGTGTGAAGGCTAGTAGAGTCTGTCACGTTGCTACGTGGAGAGCAAAAAGAGACATTTGCAGCGTTCGATTGCTGTGTTGGTGGAGTCCTTTCCATCTGTTCTGCGTATTGCAATCATCAAATGTGGATCCTTTGCTGCGTGAAGGCTGGCAGAGTCTGTTATGTTGCTGTGTGGAGAGCAGAAATTTGCCTGTGGAGTTTTTTGCTGGCATGAGGAGTGTAATGGTGGTTGTGTGTCTACAAAAACAAGGTGCGTGAAGGGCTGCCTTGAGCCTGCGTGGAACCTGCATGAGAGGACGCTGCCAGACCAGCGTGCCGCCAAACCCTCTGTTGTTGACGTTGTCAGACCTGCAGAGTGAAGAGGAAGACCCTCTGTTCTTCATATTACTAATCTGTGTGAAGAGGAAGACCCTCTATTTTGCGTGTTGTTGATGCCAGAGCTACTGTCCAGCGAAGAGGAAGACCCTCTGTTCTACGTGTTGCTGACCTTGTCTACGTGCAAGGAAAATTAGCTGCCAGACCTGTGTGGAAGAGGCCAGAGCTGCTGTCCAGCGAAGGGGAAGACCCTCTGCCCTGCGTGCTGCCAGAACCTGTTAGGCAAAGGTGGATCGAGGTATTTTTTGAAAGAAATTTTGTCTCAGAATTTATTTATTTATTTTTTTTTTCAGAAATTTGTGAAAATATTTTTTTTTTTAGATTTTGAAAATAAAGGGTGGATGTGAGTAAATTGAAGGAAATATTTCATTTAAATTGAAGAATAAACAAAGGGTTTCTTCCATTAAATTGGTGAAAGGAAACAAAGGATTTGAAATTAAAAATCTGTTGAATTGGGGAATTATATATTTTTATAAGTTTTCTTTGAGAAAGACAAACAAAAAAATATATATATAAACCCTAGAAAGACTGAAACCCTAGGAAGGAGGAAAAATTGCCAAGATGTCGAATGCGAAATTCGAGGTGGAGAAATCCACCCAAAAGAGCAATTTTCCTCATTGGAAACTGAAGATTAGGGATTTGCTTGTGCAACAAGGGTTGCACAAGGCATTGGATGGGGCAACTAAGAAACATGCAAACATGACTACTTCACACTGGGAGGAATTCGATGCCCGAGCTCTCAATACCATCCGGTTATGCCTGGCAGATGAAGTTCTCTTCAATATTGTTGAAGAGACTACAACATCAGGATTGTGGGGAAAACTGGAAAACCTCTATATGACAAACTCATTAACCAACAGAATTTATCTGAAAAGACAGTTATATAGTCTTTGAATGAAAGAAGATTCAAATGTTGTAGAACATTTGAATGTTTTTAATACACTTATATGTCAATTAACAGATATGGAAGTTAAAATACAGGAAGAAGATAAAGCCATAACCTTGTTGTGTTCTCTGCCCGAATCATGGGATCACTTCGTAACTTCAATCAGCTTGAGCACTGCTGATTCTTTGAAGTTTGAATCAATCATGGGAGCTCTCCTGTTTGAAGAAGTACGAAGGAAATCCAATACTGAAACAGCTGCATAAGAAGCCATGGTAGCAGAGGATGCTCAAAGGAAAGAGGAGAAAAACTAAGGGGGTCTTCCAGATCGAAATCGAAGTGTAAGAAGTGTAAGGAAAAATGTTGGCAATGCAATAAAATTGGACACTTGAAGAAATATTGTTGGAAACGAAAGGAATTTGATAACCCGAAGAAGGAAGCGAATCAGGTTG
Source organism: Pinus taeda (assembly GCA_000404065.3). Lineage (NCBI taxonomy): Eukaryota > Viridiplantae > Streptophyta > Pinopsida > Pinales > Pinaceae > Pinus > Pinus taeda. The sequence goes on from APFE030895433.1 coordinate 67,198, forward strand.
ATTCAGGTATGATAGATGAATTTTTATCTGTTGAATAATTATGTATGATAGATGAAACTTCACCTCAATGTAATGTCTCTCAGGGTTTAGATAGTTGGCTGTTAGACTCTAGTGCTTCTCATCACATGTGCCCACATATAAATTGGTTTACCTCGTATTGATATGTAAATGGTAGTTTTGTGTTTAAGGGTAATAATGTGTCATGTTAGACTATTGGGATGGGAGATATCAGGATTAAGACATATGATAACACGGTTAGAACATTAACTACTGTTAGACATGTACCTGATTTGAAGAAAAATTTAATTTCTTTGGGAGTGTTCGATTCAGATGGTTATAAGTTTATAGGTCAGGATGGCGTCTTGAAAGTCTTTAAAGAAGCCCTAGTGGTTATGAAAGCAGAAAAGGTTGGAAATCTTTACAAGTTAAAAGGAAGTACTCAGGTCAATGAAGCAGTGGTTGCATCAGAAAAGGAAGAAGCATGTACTCGTCTATGGCATCAGCGATTGGGTCATATGAGCAACAAAGGTCTTTAGATACTGATGAAACATAAACCTCTTCCCTATTTGAAATCCTTGAAGTTAGATTTCTGTAAACATTGTGTGTATGGAAAATAGTGTAAACAGAGATTTAAAGTTGGAAGTCATAATAGTAAAGATGTTTTAGACTATATTCATTTTGATCTGTGGGGACCATCCCCTATTGTGTCATATGGAGGTGCACTGTATTTTTTAACGTTTATTGATGATTACTCCCGTAAAGTTTGGTTCTATATGCTAAAAAAGAAGTTCATGTATTAAATGTCTTTAAACAATTTAAAGTAATGGTAGAGAAAAGAACAGGAAAATCTATTAAATGTTTAAGAACTGACAATGATGATGAGTTCACTTTAGTTGAATTTGAACAATACTTTAAGGATGAGGGAATTATTAGACACAAAACTGCTATTTATACTCAGCAAAATAGTGTTGCTGAGCGTATGAATCAGACTCTTATGGAAAGAGCTAGAAGCATGATTAGTAATGCTAACTTGCAAAAGGAGTTGTGGGCAGAAGTAATATCTACTGTTTGTTATTTAGTTAACAGATCACCTTTAGTAGCAATTGATTGTAAAATTCCTGAAGAAGTTTGGATATGTTAGTCTTGTGGCTATTCACATTTGAGGGTATTTGGCTGTGATGCTTATTCTCTTATTCCAAAAAATCAGCGTTCAAAATTAGATCCAAAGTTGAAATGTTATGTCTTTGTTGGGTATGACTATGCAGTGAAAGGATATAAGTTGTGGGATCCTACATTGTGGAAGATAGTCATTAGTAGAGATGTAACATTTGATGAATCGTCTCTTTTAAAATCAAATGTTGAAAGAATTGAACATGAATAGGTTGTAATATCCCTCCCTTTAATAATAAATA
>APFE030895433.1:68629-78819 GCA_000404065.3 Pinus taeda
AACAAAGGCGGAACCATTATTAACAACACAATGAAGTTGATTCTTGTTTACCCCTAATGACATACATTGTATGCCAGCAATAGGAATAAATTTGTAACCCCAACTCTTTCTATTCGAATCCAACCAGTAGATCGTGTAACCATAAGTACGGGAATATTCATAATCTTTGTCTAGATATCCCTAATAAAATTTTTCTTTAAAAGAAGATAACCTCCTTCGGTGGCATCTATGTAATATCCTCCCTTAATAATAAATAATAAATAATAATAACTAATAAAAATAATACAAAAATAATAATTAATAATAAAAATAATGAATAATAATAAATAAATCACTTAATAATAAATAATAAAAATAATAAATCATAACTGTTAAATAATAAATGATATTAAAAATTATATAAAAAGAAATAAGTAATAAAAATAATAAAAATAAAAATAGTAATAACCACACTAAAGCTCTAAATAAGAATAAATAGAAATAAAACAAGAAAATTATCAAAAAGAAGGAAATAAAACAAGAAAGCTAAAAATCAAAAGAAAAGTAAAGAAATAAAATAAGAAAAAAAGCGGCATGCAGACACATGGAGTGTGTGCATGTGGTTCTCCTTCCAATGTTTTGTTCTATTTAATAGATGGTGAGGAGGATGGGAGGTATTCCATCATTCCGAGATTCTATCTTTCATTCTCTTGGGAGAATGGTATACTAAGAATTAGGAGCACTGGCAGTAGTCGTTGATTGAGGGCTTGGGGGTGGCCAGTTGTAGCAGAATCCTGCACAATTGAGCCTACGGTTGGGAGGAGAGTCGTCCCCAAAATCTTGTGATCATTTGGTAGACTGCAATTACAGGTAATATAGGTGAGTTCATTTGTAAGTATTTGTTTTTTATTAAGACATTAATGTTAGTTTACTTTGTGCTGTTACATATGGTATCGGAGCATGTTTAATCCTTAGGGCCTATGGGCATCTGGAAATTTACTTTGTTGGAATTTTTAACTTGACTGGTTTTAAAGTTACAGGTTGATTACTTCCAGGAGGCGGAATATTTTTTTTTAAACCCTCACTATGCCGTAAATTTTCTTATTCAATGCATACTTACTACATAGCTATATTCTGATTGGTTTTGGTGATTACGTTTCTGCCTGTATCGACTTTGGATTTGGAATTAGATTCGTTTCTCTACAATTTTAGCATAGGTGCTTGAGTAGAAAAAAAAAAAATTATCATTGAACATTGGCTTTCACGCATGCCTCTTTGCACATTTTGGAGTTTGGATGATCCGTAGTTCTTACTTTCTCTCTATGCTTTATTTCTAGAACTGGATCATTTCTTGAACTATTCCTTTACTAGTTAATTTTGTCATCATTCACCAAAAATATAGAAACAGATCAGTAAGCTGTGCAGTTATTTTTCAGACTCATTTTGCAGATACGTTGGTCAAGCATGGAGAAAAACATATTTTTTCATACTATTTTGCAGTTATATTTTTTTTTTTTTTTTTGAGCTGTAATTGTGCATGGAGAAAAACGGGAATTTTTTTAGTGCATGTGTATGTACATATTTGATTAATGAAATAGAATTTCATATATCTGTTGTGTTGACCAGTTGTCTTTATATGAAGGGTATGCGCTAACCAAAATAAATAATGAGGTCGGATTCATTGCAGCGTCATTGGGCAATCAAAGTCTAAATGCATGAAATCATCAAGAAATTAATTGTTTTCTTTTTAAATTGATTTTTCTTAAAATAAGAGAAGAGTTATTTCACTGGTCGACGAGAAAAATCATTCACTTAATTACTGACATAATAATACTTATTTCTTTAAATAAAGTATTATTCATGCCGTATGTACTATGAAGTATTCAACTCTCCGTAAAAGTGTTTTCTATTTGACGGTTCTTTTTCTCTGATGACATAATTGAAGAGTTTATCCAAACAAATGCACAGGGTATATTTGGACCTGATAGACTTCTTTTAAACCCCATTCGCTTTAAAGTGATCAGTGATCTATGGCTGCTGTAGGTGTTTGTTTGGGTCTCTGGAATGCGCCCTTAACTACACTGTTTAATCGAGTGCACTTCTCGGAATCTCCGATATGGCATATTTATGACAATCTGTTTCCATTTGAAGTCAATTCTGACAGCTTCCTGTGTTTAGTTAATTCTCATTCTTGTAGCAATATGCCAAATGAATCACCAACAACAATCATGAACTCGTTGGAGTTTCTGCCAAAATAAATCTAGGCACTTTGGTCATATTAGTTTGATACTTCACGATTTTGCAATAGAGGACAATTTGTAGTCGACGACAACGATCGGTATTCTGAGAAAATTTACACATAGGCTGAAAAAAAATAAAAATAATTACAGTTAGATTTACCATATTAAAAAGATATTAACAAGGAACAAGAATAAATAAGTAAATATCTTTGTTCATATCTTGCAAGTTAACACTAGAGCCTGAGAGAATTTGATTTGTCTCTTTTCAGAACACTGGTTGGTATGAATACCTATAATGTGTGCTTCAAATGGTTGGGATCTTCTTCATTATCCAGCTCTATGTCTTCATCACTGTCCTAGCCATCATCGTTGTCGTCATCATAATAATGTCCCTCCAAATTCTCAATTTCATTTTCTGTTTGCATTTGTTGTTCATCCTCTGAAAATGCCGAAACTCTACCAAAATTATCCAATTTACCCTGAGCCTTGACAATCTCCTCTGCAATCTGATCAATCTCACTGTCACTTTCATCAAGATCACATTTGTAGTCTTCAATCGCTATGTGTCTTTAATCTCAAAAATTTCATTAATAACAGCCTCCTCAATAGACCAGTTACGCACAACAGTGTCAATTTCATCCCAAGCATTCCCTGTTGCAACCTGATCCCAGGAGAGCCACAAATCAGCGTATCTCTTTAGCGTCTTGCTATCTCCAAAAACAACAGTCCCGATATTATTATTTCTAGCCTTATTTAACATCTTAGAGAAATCAAAGTCATCTAAAATAATCGATTAGCAAACAGGCTTCAGAAATATTTTCTGCTTGGAATTTTTCCAGGAAGAATCTTGGACTTCGTGCATCTCGAAAACTTTTTCTTCATTAATATGTTGTATGAAATGAAATTTTTTCAGCGAATATTTTTTTTTTTGAAGCTTTGGAGCAACAAAATTTGCTATTTCTATAGAGGAATTTTATATCTACTCAACTCTAGAGGATCCCCAATCGATAAACTTCCATTGTCTATTTCCGCCTCTTGTACCTTGACTTGCTTTTGAATGCATTCTTTGACCTTTTTTCCCTCCACCACCCATTGAGCCACCTGTGTTAGTACTCCCTTTCTTTTGATTTGTTCCTCCAATAATCTGACAAGTTCAAGAGCCTCATGGGACACTAAAATCTGGGGGTCGAAGGTTGTGTAACCCGAGGATATAGTAAAAGCTTCTAATAGCAACTGCCATTGTATTCTATACACATGTCAAAGGCAAAGTTATTATCTTGTCAATTTATGGTCAAAAACATAATTTAATTTAACGTAATTGTTCAATGCATTATACATGCATCAATACTGTTGCAATATATTTGAGCTTAGCTTTGGCAAAAATGCAATGTGACTTTTGTATATTTCTCTAGAAGGTGCTTACTTGCGGTTTTTGAGATGGCATTAAGTTTTCCTTACCGTGTGATCAATTCTTGAGTTTTTACCCTGAGATATTTAAAGTCCCAGTAATTTGGATGTGTTTCCTTGAATCACTAGAGGATAATATGGTTTTCTGGATTTTCTACGTGGTTTGCCAATCTGAATTATATATATTTTAACCTGGGTGTAAACAGTATTTATGATTAGCTAGATCTATATGTTTATTCCCAACTAATTGACAGGAGCAGGATTTTGTATATACTGCACAACAATGAGATCCTTAACCACCACCTTAAGGTAATGTGGCAAATTGTGTGTGCACACTGTGCAGTAAACATGGACATTGACTACTACAGTTTCATAGTGATGGCATAAAATATAAATGAATGGATCAGGACAGACTTTCATGTGAGGGGTTGGATGCCAGGGTGCACCTTCTTCAGGGCAAAGCAAATTTTTAGCGGTAATGTGATCAGAATGAGAAATGATCTGGAGGATCTTGTGGATATTTAACTTGCACAGTTTGCCACAATAGAACTAATATGTTTTTGCAAACTCTTTGTTATATAGTGTTTTACTCAAGATTAAGATTTAATATTACTATGTTAGTGCTTAAAACACCGCCCTTGCAATAACGGAAAACCATGGTAGAAAAATGAGAGTATGAAAATACAAATAAAGGTGAACTCACTATGGGGTTGTCATTGACACTATGCTTTGATTCATGGCTACAAGGTCTTCTACTTCCTATGTTCTGCTACATGATCTGGCATTTCAAAAAAAAAAAAAAAAAACATGCAGGGTTTCGATTTCCTGGCAATTTCAATCAAATTCGGAGAGGAGAAGATTGCATGGCGTGAATCGGGTAGAAATAGAAAATAATGATTCACCAACACGGAAGCGTTATATATGATAAATAAGGAAAAGCTAAGGAATTCAGTTCCTCTACTATTTCCCTGGGATTAGAAAGGCTCTGAGAGTAAAGAACAAAATTAAAAGTAACAACCAGCTTTTCTTAAACTTGTAGGTTGTTTTGATTTTGTTGATTGTGGGTCGATGTGTTCAGCTAAATTTTCATCATGGTTCCTTAATCTAACTCATGTTTTGGGTTCCTTAATCTAACGCATTCGTAGAAAGTAAGAAATCTTCAGATTAAGGAAGCAGATTATCTCAGTTAGTCCCGAGTATATCAGTGATAATCTGCAGCGTATTTATTTTTCCATACATATTTTATTCAGTTGAACAGGGTTGCGCCTTAACCAAGCTGTCATCATCCAAGCTGCACTACCTCTTGTTTGGTAATTATTGCCATGCACGTCCATCTGTGCTCTGGTGCTACAAGAAAGAGCTTTTCCTTAGCAGATTTCTCGACATTGTTGTCAAAAGGAATTTGCAGGAAACGCATAGCCACAACCACAAGCTTATAATCTTATGTTTAATGTCTTATGCAGGCAATTTTATATCTTATCTGGGAAATTAATATGGTTAAATGTATTGTAATTTAAGGGATGGTTTTGCCTTTGCGGGTGCGCTTGCAGGCAGGCCATATAATTAATAAAACGATTTTATTTTGTGTTGGGGAGGGATAACCTTCCCAGTCATCCGATCCGGTTCTGGGTCGGGTGGCAGTGTCTATTCTTTATGGTGTGGAATATTTCTTTGGTTGTTTGATTTCTTAAAATTCCTTAGAGTAATCATTTAATAGCCATAAGAATCTAAAGATACATTCAATTAATTTTTTAAAAGCAGTCCATTTAATTCTTCTAAGTTATGATTGCTTAAACAGATACAACACATAATTTCAATGTATCCTAGCACATATGGTCAGGAATCTGAACACCTAATATTGGTGTGACATATCACTTCAAAAGTCACGGTGAATTTTCTTTCAGAATTCAAGAACCTTCTTGAAACAATATTGCCACTAATATTCTTAAGCTTTACTCATTGGAATTTTGATTCTATAAGTTTTAATACTACAAAATTAGTAATAATTTGCATAATCAATCACACAGTTTCAAATTTGGCAATGGTTTGATTGCATGCCACAGTAAGGGAAAAATATAAAAACAGTAGATTGAAATGAATCAAAAATCTTCAAAACTTTCTTGAATGAATGTGGCTCTTATTATTCTTCAGTGATGAATCTTGATATTGAATGACTGATTACAGTGTCAGGCTATCATTGCATGCATATGCGGGTGACTTAATGTCATTGTTAGAAATATGATGTTTTTAGAGGTCGGATATAGGTCTGATCTTGACATTACCATCATATATTACCTTTGCATTGGTACTAAGCTTGAATCTAAATCATTAGTACTCCTTATCTTGCATTCAGTGACCATTTGAAAAGTGAATTAGGGGATTGATTGGATCATCTAGTGACTCACATCACATTGCAGTTTTTCTTTAATTATCTATCCAAATTGGTATCTAAGGACTAATATATTCTTGGCAATAAGCTACAACAATTGGATTCTTGACAGCGAAATAATGTTGGTATAACTTAAGGTTTGGTGCATTCATTAGTTCCTCATTGCTTTTCTCCTGCATCATTATAGACATCAAATTCTTTGGTTCTCTGTTCACATGGTAAAACCACTATCTCATTTTCTTGAGTTGACTCATTGAGTCATTGGAAAATATATAATCTTGTAATCTTGGATGGTGATAATCTACCCATAATTGACGATGTATAATTCTCTGAAAGATCGTACTATTGATATGGCACACTAGCATGCTGGTGTAACTACTCACCACCGGTTGCATTACATGTATCTGCTCATTTACTACTCATATGATTTGTATATTAATATTACTTCACCATATATCATATTAATTTATTGAACTAAACATCAATACAACTTTTATACTGTCATAGCAAAATTAACTGTACTTCTTTCTTTTTAACACATGACATGAAAATAGTAACTGAATGTGATTAAAAGGAAAATGTCACTTTAGTTTTACTTTGCTTGGTCATACGACTTTGTTCAAAGCATATAATAAATCATCCGATAGTACTAGTTTTTCTTCATAAAAAGGTTTATGTGGGTTTATCCAGAAAGCTCCACTATGTAATTATGTGGTCCAGTCATGAGGACTATTCATGACCAATTTCTTCATGGGACTTAACTGGTTAAAAGGCATCCACTTTGTAGATAATATACTTTTCATAGAATTGATTATAATCTTGTAATAGGAAAAAGATTCTTTAGTCACGAGACTCGAAGCACTTCTTTGACTTTTGGTGGATATTGAATCACATCTCCATGATTGATAGAATCTTTCGTACTAAACTTGTTTTTATATATACTTCGAAATTTCTGATAAATTATGCTTTAAGTATTATACTTCAATTGAGTAACTAAATTTGTTATAGTTTTTGGCATAAAAGAAGAGACAACCTATTTTGGAACATAAAAGAAGAGTATTGTGGTATTTTGGAACATAAACTTGGTACTCTGAAGGTATCATTATAAGGTCTATCTAAGGATGATAAAATGAAAGGATAGTTTGTGTGTGTGACAACATCTATAACCATTTTCCCTCTAATGGGAGAGCCACATTGTAAAATTTACAATAGGTGACTAACTATTTATGGATAACAAGACGTATGATCAGGTAATTTTATTATGTTGATAAGCGGATTACATTTGGTAGCTATCGTAATGAATTTATTTTTCAGGTATTACCCAAGTTGGGAAATAGTAATGTATGAAATTGCATGATAACCAAGTAATGATAAACTTGGAAGATATAGGAAGGAATGTTGCTAGAAATGTTATAGGGATACCGTGAGAAAGATTTTGTACATAGTGACAAAGAAGTAAAGTCAATTAATAGAGGACTTTCCATAACATTAAAAGAGACGAAATCGACGAAGGGTACATGGATGTAAAATCAAGGGATTTTAATTTTGAGATAGATGATTTAAATAATGATGGTATCACAAGTAATGAATTTCACCAAAATTTCCTTTGGGAAGGAAGAATATATGACGAGGGATTAAGACTCAAGATGGTAATTATGAAATTTAATGATGTACTTAGAAGATTATACCATTGGTGTAAGTGATCAACTACCTAGTAGAAAGAAGTCAAAATGATTATTGAAAAGTGATTGACAACTTGATGAAAACATATTGACAATGTTTCATGCTATCATGATAGGAAGATAATGATGTACATAGGGTTCTTATAGTGATAAGGCATCTATATGATAATAGCGATATGCATAGGTCTTATGACATTATGTCAAGGTATATTTACATTTTCATTTACTACCTAATGATAGGTATTTAATGTTCAATACTCATGATGGATATGATATGCATAACGTGGCGTAGGAATTATGATGTTATAATATGAGGATTATCAACATGTGGTTCATTTATGTGAACTCATGATATGTCTTAATATAATTATGTCATGTATAATTGAAGCATGTGACAGTTCCGTACAAATCTATGACATACGTGAGCATACAGATCCATATTAACAAAGATGAACGTCTCATGACAACATGCAAGAGTTGGCATATGGATTATTTCCTATGATACTATGATGGTATGGTTAATGCATTAAATGCATGTTGAGATGTGATGATTCACAGGACTCCACAAATGGGCCGAGAGGGTCGGTTTATTTGATGATCTCGTGCGAGCCCATACGCACGAGGGAGAATAAGTAACACCATATGGGCTGGGGACAAAACTCAATCAACACTACATATGCCAGTGGTTCCTTTGTCTTGTGTATAACTCTTGATGGATAGCTTTTGAAGAGCTATGGGACCATCTTGAGAAGGCCAAGTGCCTGATGATTCCAGGCTTGGTGCCTGATGATTCAGGCTTGGTGCCTGATGTTCCAGGCTAGGTGCCTGTTATTGGATTGGGATGCCGAAGTCTCGAAGGGATGTAAAGGACTTCGATGCCTGCGGCTGTGCGCCTTAGTAGTTGTGGAGGGAGTGGGCCAGCCTACGAGATGCCCGGGGTCATTGAGTACCGGAAAGGATGCCTGCCTTGGGGCAGATGAGGTCTAAGTCAGGCGCAAGCCTTGGGGCCAGCCTTGGACTAGGATACAGACTGGGTTTGGCTTGTGCCTGGTGCCAAAAGTGGAAAAAGGACAGAGATTCCTTGAGATTTCCCGGGGTGTTGGGAACTTTTGATGCCTCCTGGTTATACTAGTTCAGCAGAGGGTGTTGGCAACATGAAGTAAATAAAATAATAAATAATAAGAACTAATAAAAATAATAAAAAAACTTAACTCGGGACGAAGTTCCTAAAGTGGGAGAGTATGTAACTCCCTCCCTTAATAATAAATAATTAAGTAACTAAATAAAAATAATGACAAAAATAATATTAATAAATAATAATATAATAACCACTTAGATAAAATAATGATAATGAATAAATAATAAAAAAATAATAATACAAAATCCATGAGAAGTAATAAATAAAATAATGAATAAAAATAATAAATCATAATAAATAATACATAAATAAAAATGACTGAAGAGTAATAAAATATAAAAACTAGAAAATAGTAATAAACCAAAATAAATAAATATTAATAAACATAAAAAAATAAAAAATAAAATAAAAATATAAAAATATATATATATATATATATATATAGATAATAACCATAATAAAAGAAGGAAATTATCAAAAAAATTAGCACGCCGACACATGGAGGGTGGGCATGTGGCATGCAGACACATGGAGGGTGTGCATGTGGTTTCCCATCCAATGTTTTTTCTATTTAAGGAATGATGAGGAGGATGGATGGGGGCGATCATTCTGAGGTTCCATCTTCATTCTCTTGGGAGAATGTTGAGACTTAGGAATACTGGCAGTAGTCGTTGATTGAGGGCTCGGGGGTGGCCATTTGTAGCAGAATCCTGCACAATTGAGCCTACAGTTGGGAGGAGAGTCGTCCCCAAATCTTGTGGTCACTTCGCAGCCGGCAGGTATAATTTCACGAAAGAATTGTTTTCCTTTTTACATTAATTTTAGTTTTACTTGTGCTGTTACAGTTGCCATCATTTTTCCTTTTGAGATAAACACAATGGTCAAAGTGACATCTAGTATAACCTTGTTCAGACATAAACCTGTCATATTTTAGATACCACTACCTTGGAGCCTATTTTAAGCTATACAAGCTCTTCTTCAACCTACACACTAGTTTCTCCTTCCTTTTTACCTCATATCCTTATGACTGGTGCATATATATCTTTTCCTCCAAATCCCCATGGAGAAAAGTTGTCTTTACATCTAGCTTCTCAAGATGCAAATATTCAATTGCTACTAGACTTAGAATAGTTCTGATTGATGTCATTTTGACAACAGGAGAAAATATCTCATCAAAGTCTATACCCTTTTTTTGTGCAAACTCTTTCACCACAAGTCTAGCTTTATACCTTTTTCTACCTCCATCTTCTTCCCTCAACTTATAAACCCATTTATTTTGCAATGTTGTTTTACCTGCAGGCAACCTAACTAAGTCCCAAGTCTGGTTATGTGCTAAGGAGTCCATCTCTTCTTTC
>APFE030895433.1:78839-92949 GCA_000404065.3 Pinus taeda
AACAAAGAAAGCAATAAAAAGAATTAGTAAAGCTATCAAAAAGAAGAAAATAAAACAAGAAAGCTAAAAATCAAAAGAAAAGTAAAGAAATAAAACAAGAAGGCTAAAAATGAAGTTGCATGTAGACACGGAGTGTGTGCATGTGGTTCCCCATCCAATGTTGTTCTATTTAATAGATGGTGAGGAAGATGAGAGGCATTCTTGCATTCCATCATTCCGATATTCTATCATTCATTCTCTTGGGAGAATGGTATACTAAGACTTAGGAGCACTGGAAGTAGTCGTTGATTGAGGGCTCGGGGCTGGCCAGTTGTAGCAGAATCCTGCACAATTGAGCCTACGGTTGGGAGGAGAGTCGTCCCCAAAATCTTGTGATCATTTGGCAGACTGCAATTACAGGTAATATAGGTGAGTTCATTTGTAAGTATTTGTTTTTTATTAAGACATTAATGTTAGTTTACTTTGTGTTGTTACATAGGTATCACCAAATCAACGAGTTCAGTTGGAGGCTGGCCCTTTCGGTGACAGTCGAAAGGAAGGAGAGACTTCTGGAGAAAAAGGTGTTGAAGACGCAAAGGAAGCCATTGAAGCTTTTCAACCAGTTCAAGTTTCTGAACTAGTTTAGCAACCAGTCACTCTAAAAAGGTCTACAAGGGAAAGGAAAACTCCTAAAAAGTATGAAGATTCTGCTTCATCTTTTGCTTTGATTACTAAAGATGGGGAACCTTCTTGTTATCAGGAAGTAGTAGATGATACATATAGCGAAAAATGGAAAATGGCCATGGAAGAAGAAATGGACTCCTTAGCCAAGAACAATACCTAGAATCTTTTAGAGCTTCCTGAAGGGAGAAGTGTTGTTGGATGCAAGTGGTTCTTCAAACTAGAACAGAAAGTTGATGGAAGTATCGAAAGGTATAAGGTGAGACTGGTAGCAAAAGGGTAGTCTCAGGTTGAAGGTACAAACTTTCATGAGATTTTTTATCCAGTTGTAAAACTTGTTTCTATTCGCACTGTGTTGGCACTAACTGCGTTACTTAATCTTGAGTTAGAATAGTTAGATGTTAAAACAACATTTCTACATGGTGATTTGAACAAAGAGATATACATGGAACAATGAGAAGGTTTTCTACAAGGTCTTAGCAGAAGATTAGTTTGCAATCTCAGGAAATCATTGTATGGTCTGAGGCAATCTCCCAGACAATGGTACAAGAAGTTTGATTCCTTCATGGTGAGCCAGAACTTTATAAGAAGTGAGTATGATCATTGTGTATGCTTCAAAAGTTTCAATGGCATATTCATTATCTTAGCTTTGTATGTTGACGATATGCTTATTGCAAGGAAAAGCATGGAATAGATCAATAGGTTAAAGGCTCAATTCTCTAGGATGTTTCATATGAAGGATATTGGAGCAGCAAAACATATAATGGGCATGGAGATACACAGAGACAGGAAAAATGGTAAGCTTTGTTTATTACAACAGAAGTATGTGGAGAAAGTACTTGAAAAGTTCTCTATGAACAATGTGAAACCTGTTAATGTTCCACTAGATTCCCATTTTAAGCTTTCCTCGGTTTTGAGTCCTAGAGCTGATGAAGAAAAGAAGTATATGTCTCATGTGCCATATGCAAATGTTGTAGGCAACTTAATGTATGCGATGGTATCTAAAAGACTTGACATTTCACATGCAGTTGGAGTTGTCAGCAGGTTCATGGCAAATCCAGGTAAAGAACATTGGCAAGTTGTGAAATGGGTGCTTCGATATTTAAGAGGCACAAGTGACCATTGCATCGTCTTTAATGGTTGTGAAGGATCAGTCTGCGGATATGTAGATTTTGACTATGCAGGTGATTTGGACAAAACAAGATATACTACAGGTTATCTCTTTACTCTTGCAGGTGGAGCAATTGGTTGGATGTCAAAGCTTTAAGAAACAATTGCGTTGTCCACTACCGAAGCTGAATATATAGCTGCTTCAGATGCTAGTAAAGAAGCAATCTGGTTAAAGGGTCTACGTGATGATATTGGAAGGACGCAGGAGAAAGTGAATGTACTTTGTGACAGTCAAAGTGCTATTCACTTGACTACAAATCCTGCTTATCATAGCAGAACCAAGCACATTGATGTAAGATATCATTTTCTCAGACATGTGATCAATGCGGAAAAGTAGCTCTTCAAAAGGTCCATAGATGAGAGAATTGTGCAGACATATTCACAAAGCCAGATAGAGTAGAGAAGCTGCGATGGTGTTTAGCTTCTCTTGGCTTGTAGAAAAGATGATGAATGGGCATGGGCAAGGGATTAGGAAAATTGTTGTCAAAGTGGAGTTTGTTAGTTTGACAACAAATTATGTAATTTTGGGTAAAATGTAACTAGTTAGTTCTATACCGAAATAGCAATTATGTAATGGAGGCGGCTGGTATACAACTAGTAAATGCCCGAGAGATTTAATCATGGATAATCATTGTTGAACAAAAAAGATTCCAATCCCTTGCCCCATGGATGTTTCCTTGACACCCTATCGAGGTTTTACCACGTAAATCCTGTGTATCTATTTGTGTGTTTGTTTTCCAGTTAGTTATGTTGTTTTCTTGGTCAATGTATAACTGAATGTGTGTAATTCTTTCCTCATTGTTTCTTCTATTTGACCAACAAAAGTCCCAACATAATTTATGGCCTCCTGTAGTGCATAACTGCTCAATCTGTTCGGTGGAAGCAGTTGACGCTCTTATACAACTCGAAGCAACATGGGTGGTCGAGTATGGATTGATAACTGCTTCCTTCGATACGACAACTGTAGCTTCTTCTCAAAGCGAGACACCGATGGGAATTACCTGGCGAATGTAAATGATATTAGCATAAATGATACATATAAATTTAGGGACGCTACTTTTAATTTTCTTTTCAACCTGTCTGATATGGCTTATGTTCATGCTAATAAGGGTTTCACTTAAGGATCGGTTTCATATTCTTCTGTTGACACCATTTATGGTCTAATTCGGTGTTAGAGAGATATATCCATCAACGATCGTAGGTCATGTCTACAATTAGCAACAAAAACCCTCTACAATTTTTGTTCTCTGAAGGAAGGAGCTCAAGCATTGTTAGGAAGCTGCACGGCCCGATATGAAATACACCCTTTCTTTTATACTTCCAAAGTGAGTAATACGAGTACTATTCGACCTGCAAGCCCACCAAAAGGAGCTGCTCAGGTTCCTCGGCCGAGTGGAAGGAGTAATACAGGTCCTAGTAAATGCATATACTATCTCTCTCTCGTACTGAATGTAGCTTTATGATTTGTGCCATTTGGATTATACAACTTGATTGTTCTAACTTTTATAAATAACAATACAAAATATTACATGATCAGGTGGTTCATCTAAAAGATTACCCTTAACATTGGGGATTGTGGGAGGTTTGGTTCTGGCATTAGTGGTCTCTGTGTTTTCCATATGGAGGAAACTGAAATCTGCCATTTCGTGGAGGCTAGTAACCCATCCACAGAATGAAGGTAGAATATACAGTATGACTTCTGTGTAAATTTATGTTATCCCATAAGGATTTCAAATTCTTATTCACCTTTTCTTCCACACAGGAATACTTGAAAATTACTTAGAATCGACACTACTCAAGCAGAAGGAAATTCTCTTCAGCCTAGAAGCGCTCATAGAATCAACGGATAATTTTCATGAATGCAACAAGCTTGGAGGCAGAGGCTTTGGCTCTGTATACAAGGTAACGTATATACCATTTATATCTGTGTTGTGTTAATGCAATTCAAAAATGTTCCCAAACTTACTTTATAAGAATTTTTTTCACTAATTGGAAAACATAGATTACATTTTTTTAAATCTAATATTTCATTCAGTAGGAAATAATGAAATAAGTACGAAATTGTTCAGACCTACCTGCCTGTGGCCTGCTATTAGAGAAACCACACTACTGGTAAAATCACACGTTAGAAATCTAAAAATAAACAGTGACATAAATCTAACAATTTAAAACCAGACAGTGTTCGAAGTGTTTGATGAAGCACCATGAAAAGTTCTTAGACAAAGCCTTAAAATTCATATAAACCAAAATTAAAAACTAATTAAACATAGGCTAACAAGAGCATCTAACTAGAGAGACCACAATAATCAAATTCATCGTAAATTTAAGGAGATGTGGACCTCAACAGGGTTTGGTGTGCCTTTGACTGCAACCTCGTTCACTTGGAGTAGGAGCAAGCAAAGCACACCAGCACCCATATCTTGTCAACGGAACACCACTTTATCTAACAACAATCAATAAGGCCTCTTCATTAGGCTCATTCCTCTCCACGCTAACCCTTCCTAACACCATTCTCATCCTCCCAGCTCCCATGAATGTCAATTGTGAGCAAAACACTGATTTTGCCTACTACTAATATGTCCAGGCTCAAACACCCACTCAATGATGCCCATAAAAACTTCAGAATGCATAAGCCAACCCCTTTCTATTGTGAAATATTCTATTAGTTATTCCTGAATGCAATTGGAGCCTACTTTCGGAATAATCGTGTAGTCATAGCAGCCTTAGCTCGAACCCAAGAACCACTTGTCTCCCTAGGATTGTTGCTACCCCTATTAACTCGTGCATAATCTCTAAACATCATTTCTATCCCAACCAAACAAAGCAGTGGCTCAAACTGAATAGAATGATTATCAAGCCCCGACGACCTACAAATACACAGATTGGAGATAGAAAGGTCCACACTGCTCATTCATGGACAACAAGAACAACTAAGGCCGGTGAAGCAACAGCCGCAACGGAGGAAACAACCATTCATTTCTTGCACCCAAATTAATTCGAAGCCCATTTCTGTGCAATGAATACACCATCTGAATCAGCGTCGGATATGATGGTGCATACCCAAAATCCACCACATGCGAAATTTACCACTGTAAAAACTACATTATGCACTTAGGTCCTGAGCTCATGGCCTATACTATCCATCAATTGGTACTTTCAGATAGGAAGCACATCACCCTCATCTATTGCCCTGATTGCTCTCCATGATTATCCTTCTCTTCCTTGCCCTGATGGCTTTCCATGATAACCCTTCCCAACAATATTTTCATCCTCTGGTAGAGCTCAATTGTGAGAAAATACCGTTTTTCCTATTTCTAGTATGTCCAAGGTCAAGAACCCACTCCATGATATCCATCAAAACTTTAGAATCCATAAGACATCACCATCACCTATTGCACCTATTGCATGGGAGTGGCGGCTGCCTTAAAACCTCCCACCTCACCCGATCCATTGTCTCCATGTGTAATGAATATGGTGTTGGCTCCCCGTTAATGGCGGTGTAGAAGGTCAACGCTCCCCGTGTGTTTTGTGGCATGTGCTTAAATCTAGTGATGTGTTTGTTTACTAACACCTCCAGGTTTTGGTGTAACAGCGATCATTACTCCATGACTCCAACAAGTGGTATTAGAGCCAGAGGTCTCATGTTCGAAACAAACTGGGCTCGCGTTGGGGGGGAGATTGTTGGCTCCCTGTTAATGGTGGTGTAGAAGGTCAACGCTCCCCGTGTGTTTCGTGGCATGTGCTTAAATCTAGCGATGTGTCTGTTTACTAACACCTGTGGTGTAGAAGGTCAAATCTCTCTGTTTGTTTCCTGGCATATGCTTAAATCTGTGTTTCGTGGCATGCGCTTAAATCTACCATGTGTCTGTTTACAAACACATGCGGTGTAGAAGGTCAACGCTCCCCGTGTGTTTCGTCGCATGTGCTTAAATCTAGCAATGTGTATGTTTACTAACACCTACGCGTTTTGGTGTAACGACAATCGTGACTCCAACATATGGGTATTTTCACAATGACTTGTTGATGTGGTTCTTCTTTTTAGGGAAATACTATGGATGGAAAACATATATCAGTAAAGAAATTGTCTATAATATCTAGTCAGGGCAATGAAGAGTTTATGAATGAAGTGAAGGTATTGGCCAATGTTCGACACCGAAATCTTGTAAAGCTGCTTGGATGCTGTGAGAGGGACAAGAAAGATTGATTGTTTATGAGTATTTGCCAAACAAGAGTCTTCATGACCTCCTGTTTGGTAAGTAGAAGGTTATGATAATTCATTGATTAATTTTAACGAGATTATTGGGTTCACTATTATTATTATTATTCATATGTTTTTAATGTTGCTATGATTGTATTAATGCAATACAAATTTAGATCAGAAAAGGAAACTGCTTGATTGGGACACGCGCTTCAAAATCATAATGGGAATTGCTCGTGGTCTCCGTTATCTTCACGAGGAATCAGAGCCTCGAATCATTCATAGAGACATTAAAGCCAACAACATTTTATTGGATAAGACATTGAATGCCAAGATAGCAGACTTTGGGTTAGCCAGACTCTTCCCTAAAGAGGAGAGTCATATCCAAACAAGAGTTGCAACAACATAGTAGTCTCACATTCCCCTCTACCTTTCTCTTCTGCAATTTATTAATAGTTGACATTCATGTAATCATGTGAGTTAACCACCAATACCCTACTTACTTGAAGTGTTTCTGTTGGAGAATGCAGCAGTTACATGGCACTAGAGTATGTAATGAGGGGTCAACTATCAATGATAGCAGATCTTTATAGCTTCGGAGTAGTGGTCCTTGAGATTGTGAGTGGAAGAAAAATCAGTGATGCAGATTTTCCTCAAGAAACGCAAAGCCTACTGGAATGGGTTAACACTTCAACTTCAACATGGGGACTTCAATAAATAAAGTCGTGATTTCTTTCTAAAATAGTGCTTTGTTGTGCTACATAGAGAAATGCATTGTTAAGTGAACAATGGATTTACTTGTGATGTGATGTAGGCATGGAGATTGTGCAAGCAAGAGTGTCTTTTGGGTATGATAGATTGCCAGTAAGCGCAACACACATGGAGCAGCAATTTGTGAGATGCATTCAAGTTGCCTTTCTCTTCACCCAAGCTGATTCAGGCATCCGCCCCACTATCTCTAATGTTATAGAGATGCTTTCCGGTAGTTTTGGGACATTGCCAAATCCCAAAAGGCCCGCATTTGTGAGAACTAGAGAGAGGAACCACAGAGGATCCACGTCCTCAGTGTCGACTAGCTGTGTAGATAATCCTTTGGTTCCTTCTGTAAATATTGTCACTATTACTGAATTGGAAGCTAGGTGGCTTATCTTCCCAACTGATTATTTGCAGAACTGGTTATTTTTCTATGATGGTTTACCATTGACCATTGCCTCTCCTAATTAAGGAGTAGAGAGGGGAGGCTAACTAAGAATTTTCCTTTGTAAGGGACGTTGGTCTCAGTTACTTTGTCAGAATTTTTTCAGACAACCATTTTTCAAGGTAAATTTTTAGCGAGGACCAATGTACTTTGAATAGTGCCAAAAGAGACATGGTGCCCATTTGGTGAAAAGTGATTGGTATCTTTTGTAAAGGAGTTGTAGGTAAGAATCCCAATCATCATAATTGTTAACCTAAATACGTAATATATATTTAAAATATTAAAGATTATTTAATTATGAAAACATTATAAAAATTAAATAAGTGGTTATAATAATATAATTTTTATAATATTAAAAAATAGTAATTTTTAATAGGATTAAGAACATAATAATTTTAAAACATATTACATTACTCTATATAATTTGAAATTTTCTAAATATAATATTAAATTTATAAAATTATCACCTTGACTAATTTTTTTTATTTTAATATTTTAAAAAAAAATCGGCGTATAAGTTGTATTGAAGGATCCCCGGTGGGGCAAAGTGTTTTTGAATTCAATAAACAAGTGTAAAATGCATTAATAAATTATTTATTTCACTTTAAATTTATATTATTTTAATTTAATGGTAAATAAATTAATTCATGATAGAATTTTCGATTAAAAAATCAGAATTAATTAATATGAAATATTTGGTAAATTAATTTATTTCATTTAAAATATACTTATCTAATTAATGGTAAATAAATAATTTATGGAAAAATTTTAATATCTAAAATAGATTAATTACATATAAATATTTAGTGATGTCTTAATCAGAGGCAAAGAATCATATGTAATAAATATATAAGTATAAAAAATTATAATATTTAATTATTAAAATAAAAATTTAATTACTCAAAAGTTTAAGTGTGAAGTGCAAAAGATCTAATTTTTTTTTTTTTTATATTTCAGTTATGATAAATTGTGAAAATTAATTTATATTTTTTAAGTAAAGGATTAAATGTGAAACAAAAAAGAGAATCTTATTTATTGTAGTAGGGTTGATTTTAATTTTTTTGTTTAGATGCATGATTATTAAAATTAAATGATTGAAAATATATAAATATAAGTAGATTTTATTTTAATTTAAATAATGGATTAAAAATTATTAAAACCAAAAAATCTTAATTTATTGTAGCTTGACTTAATTTTTTTTTTATGTATCATCATTATTTAAAATTGATGTAAAATAATAATATAAATAAATTTTATTGAGAAAAATAGTTAAACCAAATCTATTGTACATGATTCTTATTTTTTTCTCTTTTAAAATTTATTGACTTTCGAAAATGTTTCCATAAAAAACTATTCAAACCATATATTTACAATTAGCAACAAACTTTTATATCCACTAGAAAGGTTTAACCAGCATTAAATAATGGAGCGCTCCACTCACTCACGCCTAGCACCAATTAAGCTGCGCTATGAAATAACTGAAATTCTGGGATTTTGTTTAAAGAAAAATTTAGAATATCAAGAAAAAATTAAATTCATATAAAGACGGCATCTATTTCTTTTGAACTTGAACATAAACTTTTACATTTCCATACTCACTCAACCAAATGCAAAATCTAACCAGATAACTGTCGCCCTCCCTCAAACTTTACAAATTTGCGGTTTCCGTCCGTCGAATCGAACGCAAAAAAATAATCGGAATGCAATATAACATCAAATACGTAACCCATACTTCAATTTTAATGATGCGAATAAAAGATATTAAACTCATCACTGAGTTGGATTACTATATAAACAACACACATAATTTGTAAATATTTCAAAATTTTACCATTACCAAAACCAAAACGAAAACCAAAATATATATGTATATATATAAAAATATATTACTTACTAGATGGCCCACATTTTATTATAGACAAATAATTTAATAATTTTGACAGGTGTGTTGTCAATGGAGGCCAACCATAATTAATTTAATTTGTCAATGGTGATTGGGCGATCTCTTGCACCTCAAAATAAATTCCAAAATCTCTAAATTCTCTACATTGTGTTTTGGTCGTTTTCTGAACTTCTTGATGATGATGATGGTTAACGTCCATCAAGACCAAACATTGGTCTATCGGACCTAAAGAAACAAATTATTTATTTTGATTTAAGATTTTATTCCTATGCTCAAAAAGCTTGGAGAGAAGCCTCCCAAGCTCACTATAATTTTGACATTGTAAAAGACTAGGAAGGTCAATATTGTAACAAAGATTGTGAAACTGAGATCCAATGTGAATGTACGCGGGGCACTCTAAGAGGAAGTGGTTTTCATCTTCGATGTTCCTATTCTCACATATATCGCAGATCCTTTCCATCCATGGCGTTTTAGGAACTGCCCAACGACCTGTTTCACTATGGAGCTCATGAGAATTCGTTCTAATATTTGCTATATTAATTTTCTTCTTTGAGCTAGTTAAAATAGAGAGACACTTTTGATCTTCTAGGGTGGGGTTGATGACCTTCTTATAATAACTTAATTTTCTTTTAGCCGCTAAATCTTTCTCACACCACATTTTTTCTTTGAACTTAGAAGTAACAATCTCTTTGATGTTATTTATGTTTTGCAATGCATCATTCTCGTTGATCTCCCAATAGTTTAACCAGGCCCTTGTGTCTTTATGCCACCCTCGATTGAGACTTCGGTGGTTTTGGCTGGAATTTAAAGCTAGCTTAGGAAGTCTATGATCGTCTATGTTATTGAGTTTGTGCTTGTACAACAGAAACCTAATCATAGCTAGGCTCTCAATAGTGGAAATACCTGCTTCTATAAGGAGAATAGGATAGGGTGTAGTACTTTTAATTTTCAGGTTATAAGTTATAAAACGCTTCTGGATTTGCTCAATCTTTCGCCATGATTCTCTGGAGATGCTGCAACCCCAAACCTCACAACATATAAGATAACAAGAGTGACTAAAGTTTCAAAGAGGAACTTCTTTTTATCCCACATTACGAGGTTTGCGATTTTACAATTATTTGCAAGACCAAAATAAGCTTTCCACCACCCATTAATCCTTTTCTCAATGCTATGGTTCAGTTGAGCTTGCGATGAATATCAGTTCCTAGGTACTTGTAAGAATACACTTCCTCCAACTTATTATTTTCATACATAAAATTAGCATAATTTTCCTTCTTGGATTTGATAATCACAACATTTTTTTCATTGTTAACAATCATACCCATGGTAGAGAAGAAATCCTTAAGAAGCGTGAGTTAATTATCAAGATCGATTGGCATTGTGAAAAGAACAATATCATTCAGCAAAAGAAGAAAGGAGACGACTATCCCTCTAAGCGTCCATCAAATCCTGCTTCCTTAAATAGCCTTCAATGCTTATCGATGTAAATGCCAAATAGGGTAGGGAAGAGGGGAAACCTTGTTTAAACTCTGATGTTACACTTAATGATCTTTCGACCACCTCATTGCTCTTTAGCAGTTCTCAACTCGGATAACCTTTCGCTCTTAATATATTTCCAAAGGTTGTATCTAGAATGCGTTATTGAAAGTCTTTATAAAGTTCCCACAAAGCAACAAAATAAATACAATTTTATCATTTTACGGACCTTCTCCACAATGATGCTTAAGTGTAATGAGGTGGTCTTGTTTTTGAGTGATACCTCTGAAACCTACTTGCTTTTAGCCCTCTTACCTTCACTTTCAAGCCATATGCTTAACATCTTTTCCAAAGCACTATATATATATATATATATAGATAAACTAAAAACACTTACTCACTTCTATTAAAACTTTGAAATCCGAAAAAAGCTAAAATATTAGTCAACAATAATTTAAAAACTCTAGAGTAACCGTACTTCTATTAACTAAAAGAAGAAATGTTATTTTACAAAATAATATTTATATGTTTTTCTTTTTTAAATTTTCATTTAAAAAAATATGTATGTTATGAAAATGATTTACATTTTCTTCATTTAAATAAAATAATTTAATTTTTTTATTATTGAAATTTTAATAATTCAAATCAAATTAAATTACTTTTTCATTCAGTATTTTTTATAATATATTTTATAAATTTTATACTTATTTTAAAAAGAAAAAATATTATTACATTGGCTAGTATTTTTAAACAAGAACCAATTTTCTATTTTCAAAACTTAATCTACCAATATTTAACATATCAAAATCTTTATTTTCAAAACTTAAACCACCAACATTTAACATATCTAATAGTTTAATGAAGTTTAATGAATCTTCTGCAATCAAATATGTCATTATATTTCATATTATTACAAATTAACATATATAATAATTTAATGAAAGTTAATCAATCTTGTGCCAACAAATATTTGATTATATTTCAAATTATTACAAATTTTGTCCTTCCTTCTTCATTTATTAATGTATTTTATATTAATTATTTACATTTTTTTTAGTTTAAATAAAAATCATTTTTTTTTTAATTTAAATATTTATAAATAAATTTTGTTTATTTTTACTTATTTTAATAATTAAATCTAGAAAAAATAGTATCACTTCACAGATCTTATATATTTACTATATATTAAACAAAAAAATAATTCCCTATTTTTAAGAATCTTCATAACATAATCTACCACCCTTTGCATGTCTAATCATTTGACCAAAGTTAATGAATCTTGTGAAAAGTAATATGTCAATTTATTTGATATTATTACAAGTATTGTTCAAAGAGAAGTTAATTTTCCTTTATTTTATTATTCAATTTTTTTTTATATTAATTTTTTTCTCCAATTATACTGGGCTATTATAAAATTTGATAACTACTATAACATAGAATTTAATACTTACAACAATAAAATAAATTTATGAAGGTTCATACTAAAAATCTAAGTTTAATTATAATTATAATCATTATTATTATTGTTTGTTAAGTGGTGTGGGTATGTAACATGGATGGATTTTCTTGGAGTTTTGAACTGATGATATTCACTTCATGGAGTGCCTTAAAAATATACCCCACCACCATCTTTTTTTGTCCCCATGGAACATAATTATGTTCATTTAATAATAGTATCATAATTTATTATATTTATCAAAAAGTATTGATTCATAATATGTTTTGAAATTAGATATTGACATGTTACTAAAAATACATTAACACTCCCGAGGAGTTGTAGAATACACATTCATAGGGTGCTCTCTTTGTTAGCACTAGTACACATTCATAGGGTGCTCTCTTTGTTAGCACTAGTGACCAATGACCAACAACTCACAATATCGCTCTCCTCATCCCTCTCTCTCTCTCCACTAACTCTCTCTTTTCACCCCCCTGTCTCTCTCTCTCCCTCTATCTCTCTCACCACCTCTCACTCACTCCCTTTCTCACCTCTTACTCTTGTAAGCCAATGACTTATCCCTCTCCCTGTTGCACTCTTCATCTCTCCCTCCTCTCTTTGTCCCATAATATATCTATCTGACTACTCCCTTTGTGCCATCTTTCCTCCCACTCCCTCTCTATATACCTTTGAATCTCTCTTTATCTCTCCACCTCTCACTCCCTCTTTCTCCCCTTCTCCCTCTCACCCCCACTCTCTCTCTCTCCCTATCTCTCTCTTTCTATCCCTGTGTCTCTCTCCCCCGCTCTCTATTTCTCTCTCTCTCCCCCTCTCTCCCTTCCTCTTTCTACATCTCTCTCTCTCTATCACATTCTCCACACTTTCTCTCACTCCCTTCATCTCTTTTTCTATATATATATATCTCACTCCCTCCCTAACTCTCTTTCACACTCTGTCTCTTTATCTCTCTCTACCTCCCTCTCCCCTCTCTCCCTCACTTTCCCTCTGTCCCTCTATCCATCCTTGTATTGCTTCCCAATCCATATCTCTCTTTATTCCCCTCACTCTCCATCCTTCCATCACAATGTCTATCTCCCTCTCCCTCTTCGTCTCTCCTACTCTATCTCCATCCCCCCCCCTTTACCTCTCTCTCTTACCACTTTATCTCACTATCCCTCACTCTCTCAATCCCTCCCTCTAACTCACTTCATATTTATCTCTCCATCTCTATATTTTTATCTCCCCCTCCCTGTCTCTCTTCCCCTCTCACTCCCCCCTTTCTCTCTCTGTCTCTCTCTCTCTCCTGTCTTTCCATGACAGTCCCCACCCCCAAATCTCTGGCACCTTGCCACTCTCTCCCTTTTCCTCTCTACCATATTTTCCTTTGGTCCCTCCCCTCTCTCTCTCTCTCTCTCCCACAGACACATAATATCTCATGCTTTCTCTCCATCAACATTTCTCTCTCCCTCCCACTATCATTCCCCCTTTCACACTATCTCCCTCTCCCTCTCTCCTTGTCACAATCTCTCATAATCTCTCTCCCTCTATTCCTCACTTTCCCTTTGTCCCTTCATCCATCCCTACATCCCTTCCCACCTCAACTCTATATCTCCTCCCCCTACTCTACCTCCTTCCATCACTCTCTTGCTCTCCCGCTCCATCTCTCCCACTTTGTCTCCACCTCCTGCTCTCTTTACCTCTCCGTCTTCCCACTTTCTCTCACTATGGCTCACTTTCTCACTCCCTCCCTTTCTCTTCCTTCATGTCTCTCGTCCCCTCTGTATCATTGTCTCTCTATCTCCCCCTTTGTCATTCTCTCCCTCTCCCACATTTTTCTCCCTACCTCTCTCTCTCTCTCTCTCTCTCTCTCTCTCTCTCTCAAAAACCCTCTACCACCCCAACTTTCTCTCTCTCCCTGCCCCCCCTTACTTGCACGCTCCCTCCCATGTTTCTTTGTCCCCATTTCCTTCTCTTTCTCCCTCTATCCCTCTCTCTCGCTACCGTTTCTCTCTCTCTCCCCCTTTCACACTCTCTCCCTCTCCCCCTCTCCATATCATACACCCTCCC